>QFEF01000393.1:0-25266 GCA_003316035.1 Neoboletus subvelutipes
GGAGAAGGAGAACTGGGTAGAGGGCATTGGTGAGGATTGGGTTGGGGAGGAGAGAGAGGATAGTGTCAAAGCCTTCTTCTTCGAGGAGGTCCAACGTGAGGTTTCTGGCCTTGGTGAGGGTCTGTTGGAAGGCGTTGACTGTGACGTCATCCTGTGTGGCGTGTTGGGAGACATTGGCGAAGACACAGGGACCTGACGAGCACCAGGTGGCCCTGGTGAAAAGGGACTGAAGGGTGGTATAGATTCGGTACTGCCTAACAAGGAGGATGAGGGTGGTGTTGGCAGTGAAGAGGGGGGTTCTCTCGAAGATGTTGGTCACATCATTATTTTCGAGAGCAGCGACATAGAGGGCATGATGAGCGACGGAGGGAAGACGATTGAGGTGGGTGCACAGAGGGTGTTACAAGTGTCCTAGGGGGTACCATTTTTCTCTCGCCTATGGCATCACCAGACCTATCGGTATCTGCTCCAATACCCGATTCCCTCTGGGACAACATCCTCCCAGACCTCGACATCCCACAGGAAGTATGGGAAGGCATCCTGGACTCCTCGCTCTTCCAACCATAATCCTGCCCCGGACTTCTTTCATTTCATACTGCAGACCTTTTACTCCTAAGTCATATTCTCTCATATATGACTCGTGTTCCCACCATCATGACTCACCGGCCTCAGTTCATTTCTCTCTATTTAGTCGAGCTGCGCCCGCAGCACTTATTTCATATTACGCGACGCGTCTTTTCCTTTTATATCTCACGTGACGCGTCTTTCCTTTTTTACTTCACACGATGCATCTCTTCCTTTTATATCTCACGCGACGTGACGCGTCTTTCCTTTTGACTCATACGCAACGCGACGTGTCATTTCCTATTTAGACGTTAAAGCAGAGATTCTATCTCTAGCCGGCCCTAAAGGGGCTTAGTATAAATAGCTAGAATCGCCGCCCATGTAACTCTAACTTTGATCTACGCAATCTTACATGGATTTCGAAGTCTTCGCTGTCAGCGCCTGTGCCAGCATTGTGAAACCAGTGTTTCATCAACGTCTAAATCCTGATCTCGATCTTCTGTCAATCAGAGCTCAATCAGGTAACTGCAAACAGCTAGCTAGCTGAGGTCGCCCCTTTGTCACTGATCAGAGGATCAGTCCACTAGTCATTGCCCAACACTAGCTGAGTCCCAGCCGCCTATTGCCCAGAGGCCGCGCCCAGATACAGGCCTTGTCCACGACCTGTCCATAGCCGACTACTCCTTGTGTACCTGGAGGGAGCCCGCTCACTGCCGCGAACAGGAACGCCACCTGAGGTCACCGCCACCGTGTTAAGTTGCCACAACCGTTGTACACAGCTTGCCGATCCGGTGATCCGCTTGCCGACCCAGAAGGTCCCATTGTCTTCAAAGGAAGACCTGTCCGTAGCGCTCTTGACTTCAGTCATCCGTGTACGCGTTATTTGTTACACCGGTCGTAACAGAGGGGCAGTACCATTGAGGAAATTGTAGGACATGGGGGTTCTGAGGAAAGAAGGAGGGGGGGGATCAGAGGGATCGCCATCTTTTATATTCCTCCAGGAGTTCCTGAGTGTTGTCAAAATTTCTTTCAGGTTCCCAAGTATCTTCGGCATCGGAATAACCTTTCCAATGTACCAGGTACTGCCTCCGGTTATTGGTCCCGCGATGGTTGGTTATTCGTTCCATTTCGTATTCCTCTTCTCCATCTATTAGCTCTGGGGGTGGGTTTTTGAAATTGGGGCCATGTTTGGGGGTTTCCTTGTATGATAGCAGCAAGGAGGTGTGAAACACGTTGTGGATCTTCCACTGTTTTGGCAGGGTAATTCGGAAGGCTACCGGGGAGATTACTTCCGAGACTTTGAATGGCCCCAATCGTTTCGGTGACAGTTTTCGGGAGATGTTCTTGGTTCGGATATTCTTCAAATCCAACCAGACTTCATCTCCGACTTTCCATGGTTTGAACTTGGAGTGGATCCTCTCCTTCATTCATAATTGGGCTAGGGCATGCGCAGCTTCGGCTTCTTTATGTGCATCCTCAATGTGGGAGAGCCAGTTTTCTAGCACAGGCAAGAACATGGTACCAAGTGGGGGGTATGATCTGGGTTTGTATCCCATGATCAAGGCAAATGGGGACTTCCCCGTGGATGAATGCACAGCAGCATTATGGGCAAATTTGGCGGCAGTAAGGTGGTCTAGCCATTGTTCCAGCTTTCCTTGGCAGAATATTCAGAGGTAGGTTTCCAACTCTTGGTTATATCGTTCAGTTTCTCTGTCGGATTGAGGATGATAGGCGGTGGACAAGGATACGTTGTAGTCCAATAGTCGAGCGAGTTCCCTTGCGAAGGCAGAGGCGAACTGTGGTCCCCTATCAGAGATCAACCAGTCGTGTAATCCGAATTGTTTGAATACGTTGTTGAAAAAGAGTTGGGCAATTCCTGCCGAATCAACAGTTTTTGTGCAAGGAGCGAGAATCACCCCCTTACTAAGGCCATGGTCAACCATGACCATTACTGAATCAAACCCCCGCACTGGGGGAAGGTCAGTGATTAAATCCACGGACAGGTGGGAAAACAGGCGGAACGTCTGGACGGCAAGGGGCACAAGGGGTGGAACTGTAGGGTGGGTTTGTACTTTATTGGCCTGGCATACGGCACAGCCAGCCACAAACCGACAGATGAAGGCAGACATGCCTGGCCACCAATAATCTTTGGCAAGGAGTGCAACGGTGTGCATGTGGCCACTGTGGCCTCCTTCAAGCGAAGTGTGTGCATCCAGCACGAGTTCTTGGCGGGCATTGCCGGGAATATACATTCAGCCCTTATAATAGAGCTTCCCGTCTAGGAAAGTCCAATCGGCAGGGGAGGACCGTCCAAACAGCAGTATATCATTTTCCATGCCCTTCAGGGCGTCAATAACAAGGGGATCCTCCTCTGAGGATTGACGGATTTGATCGGCAAGTGTGAGATTGAGAGTCCGAACTTGGTGGTCAAAGGCACTGTTAGGCAACAGTTGGACATCAGCATTGTCCATAGTGGTGTTGACAGCGTCACGTCGAGACAAGGCATCAGCCAGTCCCATCTGGGATCCGGGTAGGGCAGTGTAGGTGAGGTCAAAATCCTGCAAAAATAATAGCCACCTGGCTTGGCGACAGGATAGCTTCTGAGGTTGCTTAAAATAGGTAAGGTTCTTATGATCCGTAAGAACTGTTACGGGATAGGCAGAACCTAACAGGTACTGGCGCCATTCTTCTAATCCTCAGATCACGGCAAGCAATTCCTGGTCATATATGTCATAGTTGTGCTTGGCAGGGGCGAAGGTCTGGGAGAGATAGCCACACGGCTTATAGTCTCCATTGGGGTCACGTTGCATGAGGACACTGCTGTTACAAGTGTCCTAGGGGGTACCGTTTTTCTTTCGCCTATGGCATCACCAGACCTATCGGTATCCGCTCTGATACCTGATTCCCTCTGGGACGACATTCTCCCAGACCTGGATATCCCACAGGAGGTATGGGAAGGCATCCTGGACTCCTCGCTATTCCAACCATAATCGTGCCCCAGACCTCTTTCATTTTACACTGCAGACCTTTTACTCCTAAGTCATATTCTCTCGCATATGACTTGTATCCCACCATCATGACTCACTGGCCTCAGTTCATTTCTCTATTTAGTCTTGCTGCGCCCGCAGCATCTTATTTCATATTATGCGATGCATCTTATTTCATATTATGTGATGCATCTTCTTCTTTTGGTACGCGATGCATCTTTTCCTTTTATATCTCACACAACGCGTCTTTCCTTTTATACTTCACGTGACACGTCTCTTCCTTTTATATCTTACACGACGTGACGCATCTTTCCTTTTGACTCATACGCAACGCAACGCGTCATTTCCTATTTAGACGTTAGAGCGGAGATTCTATCTTTAGCCGGCCCTAAAGGAGTTTAGTATAAATAGCTAGAATCGCCGCCCATGTAACTCTAACTTTGATCTACGCAATCTTATGTGGATTTCGAAGTCTTCGCTGTCAACGCCTGTGCCAGCGTTGCGAAACCGGTGTTTCATTAGTCAAAACCTTGATCTCAATCTTCTGTCAATCAGAACTCGATCAAGTAACTGTGAACCTTCTATACGGAGGTATCACCCCTTTGTCGCTAATCAGAGGATTAGCCCACTAGCCATTGCCCAACGCTAGCCATGCTCAGCCACCTATTGCCCAGAGGCCGCGCCCAGATACAGGCCTTGCCCACAACCTGTCCATAGCCAACTACTCCTTGTGTGCCTGGAGGGAGCCCGCTCATTGCCTTGCAAACAGCACGCCAGCTGAGGTCGCCACAACCGTTGCACACCGCTCGCCAATCAGGTGATCCGCCTGCAGACCAAGAAGGTCACTGTCGTCTTCAGAGGAAGATCAGTCCGTAACACTCTTGACTTCAGTCATCCGCGTACGCGTTATTTGTTACACCGGTCGTAACAACTGCCTGATGCAGTTAACAATGCATCGGTCATGATGGTAAATGGGCAATCGGGGTTGGGGAAAGCTAGGACAGGTCCGCGGGTGAAGGCATCTTTCAACAATTGGAACCCGGTCTGATGTTTGTCGGTCCATTCCCAGGTCTGGTTCTTCTTGGTCAAATCCAGGAGAGGTCAGGCAAGCTCTGAGAAAGAGGGGATGAACTTTCTGTAAAAGTTGCAGAACCCTAGGAAGGAGCGGACATCTTTAATGTTTACCGGGGGGGTCCATCTGGACTCCGTCCTTGCTAACAATCATTCCAAGGTATTTGACAGATGGGGTGGCGAATGTGCATTTTTCCAGCTTCAGATACATCTTGTGTTCTTGGAATCGCTGGAGGACCTTCCTGGTTCTATCCTCGTGGGAGTCATGGTCGGAGGAATGGATCAGGAGGTCATCCATGAACACTTGGAAGGTAGCTGGGGAGTTACACATGCCAAAAAACATGACAGCAGGTTTGAATAACCCAAACAGGGTGAGGAATGTGGCTTTCCATCAATCTTCTGGTTTGATGAGGACATTATTATATCCCCACCGGACATCGAACTTCGTGAAGATGGAGGATCCTTTCAAGCGATCTATCAGATCGGAAATCAGGGGGAGGGGGTAGGCGTTCTTGATAGTATGGAGGTTAAGGTACCGGTAGTCCTGGCACAGCCTTAACTTCCCATTTTTCTTCTGCACGAAGAAGAAAGGGGAGGCCTGAGGGGACTTTGATGGAACAATCTTCCCAGTGGCTAAATGTTCATCTATGAACTCCTTACACGCTGTCATCTTGGCAGGGTTGAGCGGGTAGGCTTTAGCTCGTTTTGGGATGAACGAGTCCTTCAGCTCTATAGCGTGGTTGTAGGATCGGGACGGGGGAAGTTTCGTGGTATCCTTCTTGTCAAACACTCCTTCATACTGCTGGTAGGCTTTTGGCAGCTCTACCTTCTTGGTTCCTTCCGCCTGGGCAATGGTAGTGGAGAGGGTCGTTCAGTGGAGTATGTTTGGCGGAATGACTCCCTTCTCCTGCTTCAGGAATTGGACACGGTCTGGGATGGTCCATCTTCTATACTGGTCATAGAGTTCACTCTCTATGTTTTCGTTCTCCTGATGACCCAGGAAACGCAACAAATACCTCTGAGCGGTATCTTCCGAGGTAGTTGATTTATAGTTGGCTGGAGTAATGACAACTGTGCCGTTCTGCCAGTCTATCTCGGGATTCATAGTTCAGAGCCATGGCAGGCCCAGGATGATGTCATCCTTTCCACAATTGAGGACAAGCAGCTCGCATTGCTCTTGTACTCCTTGGAGATCAATGACCACCGTGGTCTTCTCCTTTATAGTTCCAGATTGGTTCGGCGTCCCATCTACGTTCCATGCGGCAATAGGAACGGTCAATTCTTCAGTCGGCAGTTTCAGTCGGGTGACTGCCTCCTTGCTTATAAAGCATCCTGTTGCTCCACTATCTAAGAGAGCATTCATGCCAACGATTTGCCCATTTTGTTTCCAGATTGAGAGGGGAAGACGAATAGAATTAGACTTCGATCCAGAAATAAATACGGGGGCGACATTTATGGAAGGTAGTGACGTTGGTACACTCCTTCCCTCTAAAAAGACGTGTTGAACTCTTCATCGAGTTCGGTGGCCGAGAGGACTTTGACCTCCTCGGCAGCAACAAGTGGATCTCGATTTTCATCACAAGTGGGGTTGTAGATGGACTTCAGGGTACAAAGGACTTGATCACAGTCTTGACTTCCTTCGATACCCCTGAGGAACGCATCCAGAGGGTCTTTGGTGGCAGAGGTGGCAATGGACGGGGCGGGGGAACTGGTAGGGATGGCCCGGGTGAGGTGGTTGATCGACTGAGTCGTCGGGCGAGCAGGAGCGTAGCCAGAGTGGTTCCGAGTTGTACAACCAGTCTTCTTGCAAATGAAGCATCTCCGCTCACGAAGACACTTTGCTCGTTCTGCTGGTGTGATCATAAGATGATCAACATCCATAGCATTGGGATCCCTGCGGCCACCATTGTTTCCACCAAAGGATACCTGTGGTCCTCTTCTAAGGTTTCAGATTCTCCTGAGCCCTCCTTTGATCTCAGAGGCTTTGGAGTAGATCTCTTCCATACTCTTGGCATTTTTGAGTATACCGGACAGAGTGAGCTGGGTGGTGATGGGGATGGAGAGCCCTCGGAGGAACCATTCAGAGAGGGCAGCAATGTCAGATATTCCGGTTCTGATGGCAAGCATAGAGAAGATGGAGACATATTTCTTGAAGCCAGAATTGTCTCTCGCATCTTGGACAAGATTTGCAATCTTGATTCTCGCGGAAGCAGTGATATCATAGGGGGAAAAGGTGGTATGGAAAGCTTTGGTAACTTCTTCAAACTTTTGTTCTCCCTTGGTGAGCATACTATCATTGAGCTTGGTAAGCCAAGCCTTGGAGAAGGACTTTCCTTGTCCTTTGGACATGCGGTTGAGGAAAATAAGGGACTTGGCACGATTGTTGTATTTCTCTTCATGTAGAGAGAAGTATCCTTGCATAGTGAGGTACCATCTGTGGGCATCGTCTGGTTCTCCCGAGAATTCTTCGGGCAGAGCGGCTTTGATCTCACCCATCCCGATCTGATCTTCGTTGTTGGAATCGTCACTGTTTGGGTCTGGGTCTGGGTCAGGTCCATATCCTGGCAGATGGGAATAAGCTCTGGTTTCACTGGGTAGAACGTTCCTTCCAAGGACATGGGAGTAATATCCAGATACTGGTTCTGGCTGGTCGACTTGGATAGGTTCTGGTTCTGACGGTTGCTGTGGGGAAGGATCTGCCAATGGGGTCTGACTTCGGGACGGTTGGCTGGAAGTGGTTCAAACGATGGAAGGGGAGAGAGATGGAGTACTCCAAGACGTTCCTCTGATCCTTCTGGAAGCGGAAGAGGCTGGTGGTACAGCTGCAAAGGTTTTGGGTGGTCCTCATTGATTCTCCTCGTCGGACAGTTCTCCAAGTAGGCTCTGTAGGTTTATACATCTTGTTGCGGCAGCTTCTAGACTACCACCTGGCAGTCACTGTTTATCAAGAGTGGGTCCTGGGGAGTGGCAGCTCCGCAGGCAAAGAATAACTTTGATCTTTTGTTACGACCGGTGTAACAAATAACACGTACGTGGATGACTGAAGTCAAGAGCGCTATGGACAGGTCTTCCTCTGAAGACGACAGTGACCTTCTTGGTCTGCAAGCAGATCACCTGATCGGCGAGCGGTGTGCAACGGTTGTGGCGACCTCAGCTGGCATGCTGTTTGCAAGGCAATGAGCGGGCTCCCTCCAGGCACACAAGGAGTAGTTGGCTATGGACAGGTTGTGGGCAAGGCCTGTATCTGGGCATGGCCTCTGGGCAATGGCTAGTGGGCTAATCCTCTGATTAGCAACAAAGGGGTGACACCTCCATATAGAAGGTTCACAGTTACTTGATTGAGCTCTGATTGACAGAAGATCAAGATCAAGATTTTGACTAATGAAACACCAGTTTCGTGACGCTGGCACAGGCGTTGACAGCGAAGACTTCGAAATCCACATAAGATTGCATAGATCAAAGTTAGAGTTACATGGGCGGCGATTCTAGCTATTTATACTAAACCCCTTTAGGGCCGGCTAAAGATAGAATCTCCGCTCTAACATCTAAATAGGAAATGACGCGTCACATTGCATATGAGTCAAAAGGAAAGACACGTCACGTCACGTAAGATATAAAAGGAAGAGATGTGTCGCATGAAGTATAAAAGGAAAGATGCATCATGTGAGATATAAAAGGAAAAGACGTGTCACGTAATATGAAATAAGATGCTGCAGGCGCAGCGAGACTAAATAGAGAAATGAACTGAGGCCAGTGAGTCATGATGGTGGGATACAAGTCATATGCGAGAGAATATGACTTAGGAGTAAAAGGTCCGCAGTGTAAAATGAAAGAGGTCCGGGGCGCGATTACGGTTGGAATAGTGAGGAGTCCAGGATGCCTTCCCATACCTCCTGTGGAATATCCAGGTCTGGGAGAATGTCGTCCCAGAGGGAATCAGGTATCAGAGCGGATACCGATAGGTCTGGTGATGCCATAGGCGAAAGAAAAATGGTACCCCCTAGGACACTTGTAACAGTAGTCAGCTATGGACAGGTCGTGGGCAAGGCCTGTATCTGGGCACGGCCTCTGGGCAATAGGCGGCTGGGCACAGCTAGCGTTGGGCAATGGCTAGCGGACTGATCCTCTGATCAGGGACAAAGTGGTGACACCTCCATATAGAAGGTTCACAGCTACTGGATCAAGCTCTGATTGACAGAAGATCAAGATCAAGATTTAGACAAGTGAAACACCGGTTTCGTGACGCTGGCACAGGCGCTGACAGCGAAGACTTCGAAATCCACATAAGATTGCATAGATCAAAGTTAGAGTTACATGGGCGGTGATTCTAGCTATTTATACTAAGCCCCTTTAGGGCCAGCTAGAGATAGAATCTCCGCTCTAAAGTCTAAAAGGAAATGACGCATCGCGTCACGTATGATGCAAAAGAAAAGACACGTCATGTCACATAAGATATAAAAGGAAGAGACGTCACGTCACATAAGATATAAAAGGAAGAGACGTCACGTCACATAAGATATAAAAGGAAGAGACGCGTTGCGTGAAATATAAAAGGAAAGACGCGTCATGTGAGATATAAAAGGAAAAGATGTGTCGCGTACCAAAAGGAAAAGACATGTCGCGTAATATGAAATAAGAAGCTGCGGGCGCAGCTCGACTAAATAAGAAGAAATGAACTGAGGCCAGTGAGTCATGATGGGATGGACATGAGTCATATACAAGAGAATATGACTTAGGAGTTTAAATGGTCTGCAGTGTAAGATGAAAGAAGTCCGGGGCGAGATTAAGGTTGGAACAGTGAGGAGTCCAGGATGCCTTCCCATACCTCCTATGGGATGTCCAGGTCTGGGAGGATGTTGTCCCAGAGGGAATCTGGTATCGGAGCGGATACCGATAGGTCTGGCGATGCCATAGGCGAGAGAAAATTGGTACCCCCTAGGACACTTGTAACATAGCAAAGACTTCAGTCTTCTGCGTACGCGTTATTTGTTACACTGGTCGTAACAGTGATCCTCTAATCAATGTGATCCTCTGCTCAAAGGCCCTCTGGCCTGTGTATGTGTGTGCGACAGTTGTGGTACCCCTCAGCAAAGCCGCAGTACAAAGATGAGCAGGCTCCCTCCAGGCACAGAAGGAGGAGTTGGCTATGGAGAGGTCATGAACAAGGCCTCTATCACTATAAGGTCGCTCATGGATAAGAGTGACGATCTCAGACATTGGACAATGGCCTGGACAAGGGATCCTCTGATCCGCAGATAAATGGAGACACCTTCTTCTGAAGGTTCTCAGTTACTTAACTGAGCTTCTGATTGACAGAAGATCAAAGTTAAGATTTCCAGTGATGAGCTTCAAATTCCACATAAGATTGCATAGATCAAAGTTAGAGTTTTACATGGGCAATGATTGAGCTATTTATACTAAGCCCCATTAGGGCCGGTCTGGAAATAGAGCACCACTAGAAATAGAAAAGTACTGTAATGAAAAGAGTATGAAATCAAATAGACTGTGGGCACAGTCATATTGATACCAAAATGAAAAGAATTGCAGATGCAGTTATAAAGGTTCCGGAATGGAAAGCATACAAAATGAAAAGGACCAAAATGAAAAGATGTGAAATGAATAAGTAGCAAGAGTCTAAAATGGTTAAAGGAGCGTGAGTCAAATATGAGAGAATTTGACTTAGGAGATTGTAAGTCTGAAATGAATAGATACCAGGAAAGAAAGAAAGAGACCGCACAAGGAATATGAGAGAAGGGATCCGATTAGTCCTGGAAGAGTGTAGGATGGAAGACCTTGTCCCACAAGGCTTGGGAAATCTCAAGGTCAGGAAGAAGGTCATCCCAGAGGTCGTCTGGGAGAGGAGCCACAACAGAGAGGTCAGGGGAGCTGAGGGGAGAAAGAAAAATGGGGGCATCCATTATACTTGTAACAATAAGCTCCTGCTTCTTCAATCCCCACAGGACTGTGCCCCCATTAATGAGGAACACAAATCCCATTGTTGTGTAACAGTGTTCCTGAGTGGCACTGTCTGCATCAGTGCACTCAACAAGACTGCACATCTGTGTGCCATATGTGAGTGTCCAGCTTTTCATACCAACAAGGTAGCAGTAGATCTGCTTGATGGCTTCCCAATGGGCCCAGCCTGGATTGTCATTGAACTGGCATACATACAATATGGCGAAAGCTATGTATAGTCTTGTACCCACTATGAGGTAAATGAGGAAGCCAGTGGCTTGATGATATGGGATATTGCACATTTGCACACCTTCACTTGTTGTCCATGGGCTTTGCAACTCAGATAAGTGGGCATTGGGGTTGAGTGGTGAGTGACCAGTTTTGCATCTGAGAAGTTGAATTTGGCAAGTATTGCATTGATGTAAGGCTCTTGGGAGAGTGAGATGGTGTGGGCGTTGTGGTTGCAAGTGACCTTCATTCCTAATAGCCAGCTAATGGATTCTAGGTCCGTTATATGGAAATGCGCCCCAATCTCAGCTTTAAACTCTTTAATAAGAGTTTTAGAACTCCTTGTGATGGTGCAGTCATCAATGTGTGATGCTAGGATTAAAATGTGCATGCCTATAAGTGCAACAAAAACACCCCAGTCTGCTTCCATCTGTTTGAACCCTAAGGTAGCCAGTTCCTTTGAGAGCCATTGATACCACTTCAGGGCATCTTCTTTGGAGCCATAGAGGGCAATGCAAAGCTTGGTGACAAAGTTCCAGCTGTGTTTGTTGAATCCGGGTGGTAATTCCATGTAGATGGCCTTGTCATCATCCAGCTTGCCATTGAGGAATGCACTGTGGAAATTGAATACATCAATGTCCCAGTCTTTTCTAGCTGCAATGGTGAGGATGAGGCAGATCAATGCAAGCTGTATGACAGATGTGTATGTCTTGTTGTAGTTGATGCCAAGGCATTGTGTGAATCTGCATGCCACCAGTTGAGCCTTGTATTTGTCAATCTCACCTGCTGCATTCTTCTTAAATCTTGAAGACCCATTTGCAGCTCACAACATTTGTTCTCAACGGCCACTTGATGATGTTCCAGGTATGTGCTTGGTCCAAGCTCTTTAACTCCAC
Source organism: Neoboletus subvelutipes (assembly GCA_003316035.1). Taxonomy (NCBI): domain Eukaryota; kingdom Fungi; phylum Basidiomycota; class Agaricomycetes; order Boletales; family Boletaceae; genus Neoboletus; species Neoboletus subvelutipes. Next base: position 11,702 of record QFEF01000393.1, read on the forward strand.
ATTGATTGCTTCTTTCCAGTTTCTCCAGTCTGGCCATTTCTGTGTTATGGCTCGATCCGTGCACACGATAACTTTGATCAAGTTATCTTATCTTATCTTATCTGATATGATTAGATTGCATCTAATCTCTATACTGAAGATAGTTCCCTTCAGCTGGCTTGGCCATGAGCACCACTCATCACATGACCTAGCATCACATGACTTCCACATCACGTGATTTGATATCACATGACACCCCTCATAGTCTCGTGACTAATATCACCTGACTCTAAACTCTAGATGTGATGACATCTCAATCATCAATCTTATACACCACGATGCAAGACATCTATGACACATGTTGTACTCATGTTAGACACACCCCCATCCTCATGTTGTCCTCCCTTTCATCTCTGTGCTGTGCACATTCCCTACAGCATGCTAGATGCATGTCTTTCATTTCCATGCCTCATGTTTGACACATGTCAGGCTTCCCTTCCATTCTAGAAGCAACACTTCTATTCCTCATGTCTGGCACATGTTTAACTTCTCTTCCATTGTAAGGCAGTGCTTTACATGACTCTATAGCATGTTAGACACATGTTTCCCTCATGTATTTAATCACTGCTACTCATTGGTAGATCCATTGTACACATGTACAAGTAGTAGATTATGCTATATAAACCTCGAGTCCTAGCACTGGTAACCCCAGTCTAGTTCTCTTGGAGTTTTCCCCTTCAACAAGAGATCCACTTAGTAGAGGCTTTAGTCCTCAAAGATCACTTTTACCTTGAGTCTTGGTACTTGTCACACCTCGCTCACTCCTCTTCTTCGAATAGTCATAGTAACAGCTTGGCGTCCCCAAGACGATTTAGATAGTTGTTGGGTCGTTTCATTCTGTGCCTCCTCTATTGTCTCTGGTTCCAGCCCTTCCATATTGGCAACACCGGCAGCCATAGCATAGGTCATGTTATCGTCACCAAATTCCCAGGCACCAGTTGCCATGTCACCATTATTGGTGGGATCAGTTCCCATGTGGTCATTGTGAGTTTCCTCTCTCTCTCTGCTCTGACCTTCAACAGGCTGCATGCCATGCAGGAACAATGGGCCACTGTTTCATCCATTGTGGGTGCCTTTGCTGTTGCATAGTGCACACATGTATGGTGACTCCATACACTGTCTGTTATGGCTCAATCCATGCACATGATAGCTTCAATCAAGTTATCTTATCTTATCTTATCAGATATGATTAGATTGCATCTAATCTCTATACTGAAGATAGCTCCCTTCAGCTGGTTAGCCATTGCACTACTCTAATCACATGATTCATTTCCTCCACATGATTTGATATCACATGACATCCACGTGACAGAGTCACATGACTTACATGATGCTAGTCATCTATTACAACATCAGGAGTCTAGATCTCCTCACGATTCACTCATGATTTTCATATCCGTGCAGTGCACAATACTTCTTCGTCACACACATGCTAGACGCATGTTATTCATTTCCGTTGCATCATGTTAGACACATGTTGATGCTTCTCTTCCATTTTAAAAGCAATGCACCTTCAGCGTGTTTGATACACATGTTATCCTCATGCTAGATGCATGTTCCCCTCATATATTTAATCACTGTCTCTACATTGGTAGATCCATAGTACACATGTACATACATAGAGATGATATATAAGACTGAGAGCCTAGCACTGGTGACCCCAGTCTAGTTCTCTTGGAGTTTCCCCTTCAACAAGAGATCCACTCAGGAGCAATTGAAGCTCACAACATATCTTTTATCCTTGAGTCTTGGAACTTGTCAATCCTCGCTCACTTCCTATATTCTACAGTCAGATCTTAGCTCAGTGTCCCCAAGACGATTTAGTAGTTGTTGGATCGTTTCACTGTTGGCTTGAGTGTCTCAGCTCATTCTGTGGAGCTGCTATCTCGAAGTTATTGCTGAGGTGATCATGCTGTGGCTGGGGAGCTGGGAGATCCTTAGGTGTGTTGTTGTTGGTGTTTTGAGTGATAGGCTGATGATTCCATTTGGCCACTCATTCTCCCCTTTGCTTGTGACACTGGTGTGGTCAATTACGATGCTGTCATGACATTGGAACATCACATTGCATTTGACCACAATGACCTGATGGTCAGCAAAATAGATGTGGTGGGCATCACTGGTATCTGGGTTGAAGCCCAGCCAGTAACCCTCACATGCTCAAGCATCAAGCTTCGAGCCATTCACATTGTGCATCCAGCACTTGCCACCCCACACTGGTAAGTTGCCTAGATTGGACTTCTTTTTGTAAAGTACCTCATATGGTGTTTTTCTGTTGAGTGACCATGTCGCTGATTGATTCTTTATCCAGATGATATGCAAGATCACTTCACCCCAAAGGGTTTTGGGCAATCTGCTAGTGTGTAAGACTGCGTGTATGCATTCCACCAATGTGCGGTTTAGGCATTCCACTATGCCGCTATGCTGTGGGATGTCATGAGTGGTAAGTTTCCTTTCAGTTCCCTGAGATTTCAAGTGACAGGTAAATTCATTGCTCAGATACTCCCCCCCATGATCAGATCATAGACATTTGATACCAGTGCTGCACTGGGTCTTCACCCATGCCTCATATGCATTGAATGTGTCAGATTTAGCCATCAGGAGGTGTAGGTGCATGTACCATGTGTGATCATTGGTGAACATGACATAGTATGTCTTTTTCACAGGTGTTTGAGTTGGTGATGGTTCCAAAACATCAGTATGTACCTCGTCACTGAAGTTATCACAGTGTTTTGGCTCACGATTCTTCCTGATAGGTTTGTGCATCGCCTTTCCATACTCACACACCTTGCACTGCCCCATGGTGGTGTGATCTGGGTGTAACTTTACACCAGTTACCATTCCTTTAGCCAGCATGTTGTGGATTGTAGCTGTGCCAATATGGGATAAATGAACATGTAGTTCATCCATAGTAAGTTCTTGTTCAGCTTTTGTGGTGCCTGCGAATGGTGCAGAGTATTGGTTACGAATGCAGTATAGGCCATTAACAAGAGGAATAGTGCCTATTGGGTGTTTACACATAGTATAGATGGAACATGATTGATTGTGAAAAAGGGCAGCATAGCTTGTGTTTGCAAGACAGCTGATCGAGATTAGGATCACTTTCATGGATGGCATATACTGTAAAGGATATTTTTTAGAAGGATGTGGGAGTGCTTTTCGCTGTTAGGCAAGTGCATATAGAGGTTTCCTCGCCGGTAGTGTTGAACATGTGGTTGTCCACTGACCAAATGGGTTTGGGCAGAATAGTGATGAAGTCAATGAATCAAGCATGTGCTGACAACATATGCTGTGATGCACTACTGTTGTATAGTTCAGTTATTTTGTTCAACATTGTGCTATCATCTTGCATGAGGGTGGCATATGGTAGGGATGATGAGGTAGGGCCTTTGTTACGACCAGTGTAACAAATAACATGTATGCAGAAGACTGAAGTCTTTGCTATGGGACAGGTCTTTCTCTGAAGATGACAGTGACCTTCTTGGTCTGCAAGTGGATCACCTGATCGGCGAGCAGTGTGCAATGGTTGTGGCAACCTCAGTTGGTATACTGGATGCAAGGCAATGAGTGGGCTCCCTCCAGGCACACAAGGAGTAGTTGGCTATGGACAGGTTGTGGGCAAGGCCTGTATCTGGGTGCGGCCTCTGGGCAATAGGTGGCAGCGACGGTGAGTGTTGGGCAATGGCTTGTGAGCTGATCCTCTGATCAGGGGCAAAGTGGAGACACCTTCTGGGGGCAGGTTCTCAGTGCCTTGATTGAACTCTGATTGACAGATGTTCAAGATCAAGATTGGTGATGACAATTATCGACGATGAAACACCAGTTTCAGCAAAGGCTTTGAATTCTACATAAGATTGCATAGATCAAAGTTAGAGTTACATGGGCAGCGATTCTAGCTATTTATACTAAACCCCTTTAGGGCCAGCTAAAGATAGAATCTCCGCTTTAACATCTAAATAGGATAAATGAAATGTGTCGCGTCACGTATGATGAAAGGAAATGAAGACGTGTCGTGTTGTGTGAGATATAAAAGGAAGTGACATGTTGCGTGCTGAAATAGGAAAGAAGCACGTTGCATCGAATATGAAATGGAATGCTGTGGGCGCAGCTCGACTAAATAGGAAGGAGAGAACTGAGGCCGAAATAAGTCAATGGTAATAATGGGATACAGGTCAAATGCGAGAGAATTTGACTTAGGAGTGTAAAAGGTCCATAGTAAAAGGGACAGGGTCTGAGATGCGATTAAGGTTGGAATAGAGAGGAGTTGAGGATGCCTTCCCATACCTCCTGCAGGATGTCCAGGTCTGGGAGAATGTTGTCCCAGAGGGAATCTGGTATCAGGGCCGATACAGATAAGTCTGGAGAGCTCATGGGAGAAAGAAAAATAGTCCCCCCTAGGACACTTGTAACAGCCTTTATTGTCATCATCGCTGCATACTGATCAACTGTCAGCAGCTTTGATGTTGTCTGTAAGGACTATGATTTCAATGGGCTTGGCTAGCCATATGTCATCTGGTTTGTTCATCTCATCAGCAGCAGTATTTGCTTTCATTGATGATTGTTTCCCTTTTCTGCTCTGACTCGAGTCTTTAGGGTTCAAGTCTTTTGCCTTCTTTCTGTGTGACTTCCAACCTTTCAGCACTTGGCCCTTTTTGCCTCCTCCCTCTTCCCAACAGTCTGTATCTTGGTGGCCATACCATCCGCAATTATTGCAGTTCCCGTTGAAGTGCTTTCCTTTGCCATGGCCCTTTTTAGATGTGTTGGCATTGAATGTAGCATCTTCTGATTTTGTCTTCAATTTGCTAGGATCCTGTAGTATGAGACAGTCATATTCATCTATAATCATGTCAAAAAGGGTATCGATGCTGACAGTTTGGCTCTGGAGTTGAGTAGTAGCTGAGATTGAGGAGAGGATATTGTTGTATGTATGTGTGAGGGAGTGATGTGAAGAAGATACTGAATAGGTTTGTGTCAGAGATGGGCAAACTGAGAGAGGCAAGCTCTTCTCTCAATGCTATGACTTTATTTACATGCACTTGTGCATCTCCATTGTCTTTCAGCTTCAGCTCATTGAGCTGTCTTCTTAGCTCAATGCCAATGACCAAGGAACATTTTTCAAACATGGCCTTGAGGGTAACGAAATATTCTCATGCAGTTGTCTTTTGTCTGATGCACATGAATAAGGTGTTGGGCAATGTCATCACAATAGTATGTTGAGCCTGGGCATCCTTCTTGATCCATTCAGCTGTGTCTTTCTCATATTTCTCAACAGCTTCTCTCTCGTCTTGGGACTTTGGTGTCCATCCTGGAGATTTGCCAAGTGCCGGGTTGGTAGGTTGAGGTTTGGTACCATTTAGGTATCCTTCTAGTCCTTGTGTGAGTAGAGCTACTTTGAGGTGGCTCTTCCACAAGATCCATTCCTTTCTGGCTGGGTTGAGTTTAGGTAGTCTCAATGACTCCTTTTCTGAGTAAGACATTCTGGGCTGAGTTCAAGGATAATTAAAGCTTGTTCGACTTTAGTTGTACGAGCCAGGGCTCATGACCTGTAAGCTGTAGCACAGTAGGATTACAGGTCATCAGTAAAGGGATGTAACTCAAGAAAAATGTAGCCTCACCTTAGTAACTGTGGTAGTCAGTCACTGAGGTGTGATGGACGAGGCACAATCATAAAGGGTAATGTATTAAGTAATCAGTAGTCTGTATGAATGTAGTCTAAATAAATCCTACATATGTTTGTACTAGAGAACTTGGAGTTGGAGATCATTGGCATCTGGGACATAGATGCATTTGTTGAGATGAAGGAATCTATCTTTGTTGATGGACCAACGAGAGTTGAGGGGTTCAGAGGAGGACATATGAATTTCAGCCATTTTGTTGAAGGGGAGTGTGGCAAGGATATTGCTATGGAGTTGTTCCACACAAAGAGACTGCTAGCTTGGGGTACCAGAGTTATGAGATAGGTTGCTCAGAGGGACAATGCAAGCTGCTCTTGAGTGAAAACAGGTCAGAAATTGTGAGGATTGATGCAAGCATAGTCCTTATTCCCCTCTTTGGGATAGACAATCCAGCATCTAGTGAGCACATCAGGCTTTGCACCAAGGTGTCTGGGGTGGAAATGGATGACCATGTGGAATTGGGAGAGGAACTCTGACCAATGGGCTTGCCATCAGGTCAGGAGCTTGGAGGTGGTGAAATACTTGAGATTCTTGTGGTTCATAATGACATTGATCAGAGTGCTGGAGCCTTCAAGGTAATGACACCAAGTCCAGAAGGACTCATGGATGGTGAGGAGCTCTTTGTTGTTAGTATCATAATTGAGCTCTGGAGCAGAGAGGGTGTGAGAGTAGAAACAGACTGGCTGCATCTCATTATCCAGACAACAGATGGAAAGAATACCAGTGATGGCATAGTCAGAGGCATCAGTTTCCACTATTATCAGAGCTGTGGTGAAGGCCTCCTTCAATTTCTGGAAAGAGGAGCAACAATTGTTGGAGAAGGACCACAGAGTGCCTTTGTGTGTGAGACAAGTCAAAGGCATGACAATATCAGAGTAATTCACAATGAAACGCTGATAGAAGTTGGCAAACCCTAGGAAGGACTGAATGTCCTTCACTTTCCGAGGTTCCAGCCAGTCCTGTATGGCTTTGATTTTCTTGGAGGACATGGTAAGACTGGAGGGCAACATGTAGTAGCCTAGATATTTGGTAGTGTTGGTGTGGAATGCACACTTATTGGGTTTGGCATAAAGTCCATGCTCGCAGAGTCTACAGAGGACTTCTTGGACATGCTTCTTGTGGAAAGCTTTGTTCTCAAAGTAGATTAGAATGTCATCCAGATAGACTACCATGCAAACATCTAGAAGATTGTTACAGCTTGATGCCTACACATGATAACTTTCATCAAAGTTATCTTATCTTATCTTATCTTATCTTATCCAATTAGATCACCATCTAATTCTATTCTGAAGATAGTTCACTTCAGCTGGCTTGGCCACTGTGCCATTCTGATCATGTGATTTGATATCACATGACTCCCCTAGTCATGTGACTGTGTCACATGACATAACCCCTAGGATGCAATGACATCATGATCATTGATCTTACAGTATTTAACATGATGCAAGACATCTGATACATATTATGCCCCATGTTAAGAGTCTAGAGCCCAATCAAGATCTCATCATGTTCACCTCATGTATTTCCTTCCTTTCATCACCATGCTGTGCATGAACTTCTTATGCACACACATGCTCAATGCATGTTTTATCTTCCATTTTAGTGCCTCATGTCTAGCACATGTTGGTACTTCTCTTCCATTCTAGAGGCAGTGCTTCTACACATGTTTGACACATGTTTTACATGTTTCCCCCTCATGTTTACCATGAGTTACCCTTATTTATAGTAGCATCTATAGATTAGACTACAACACATGTAAATTATAGTTTTGCTATATAAACCTCAAGTCCTAGCACTGGCATTCCCAGTCTAGTTCTCTTGGATATTTCCCCTATTACCAGAGGACCACTCAGTGAGGTTACTACAGCCTCAACAATCACTTTTACCCTTCACTTGTGGCCTTGTCAGTCACTCACTTCACCTATTCCAACTTTACAAGTCATAGCTAGCTCAGTGTCCCCAAGACGACTTTGATAGTAGTAGGGTTGTTTTAAAGATCTGTAAAGATGGTATTGACAAACTGCTGGAATGCTGCAGGAGCATTGGTGAGACTGAATGGCATGACATGCCACTCATATGAGCCATAGCACATCCAGAAAGACATCTTTCATTCATCTCCCTTGGCAATGTGGACTAGGTGGTAGGCATGCTGGAGGTCGATTTTGGTATATATCTTAGTGCAGCTCAGAGTGTCAAGGAGGTTGGAGATGCAGGGAAGGGGGTAGCAATCTTTCTTCATGATCTTGTTGAGTCCTCGAAGTCAATGCAAAGTCAGAGGGAACCATCCTTTTTGCAGACAAAGAGGACTGGAGTGGTGTGAGTGGAGGAAGAGAGATGGATGAACCCTATGGAAAGGTGCTCATTGAGGGATGCATGGAGGGAGCCAAGTTTGGAGGGTGATAGGGAGTAGGTGGTACCCAGTGGAGGTGAGGCTCCTTCCCTCTCCTTCCCCTAGATCAATCTTGAGATCATACTCATGATGGGGAGCAAGCTTAGATGCTCTACTCTTGCTAAAGATGTCAGTGAAATTGTGGTACTCTGGAGGTACTCTGGAGAGATTAGTTTCTTCAGGAGAAGTGATAGATGCAGAGTGGAGATTGCTCTCCTGGGGGCAGAATTGCAGGCTAAACTATATGGAGCCCTCAAGGTGACACACTAGTGCAAAGGCTGGTACACTGACGAGTGCAATGGGTGGAGCCTTGCGATTGGAGAAATGCGGTGGATCAGGAGTGGGGTCAGCTGGAAGAGGGGATTCTGGGGGCTGCAAAGGGGAGCTTGGAGGTGTTGGCAAGATCTGCTTGGGTGTCCAAAATAAGATACTGCTTGAAACTCAATCAATCAATGGATTGTGGTGGGTGAGCCAGTTGTGTCCTAGGACAAGGGAATAGGAAGAATCCAACAGAGTGATGTAAAGTGTCATCAGAGTGATGTCACCAGTTGCAAAATGGACAGAAAGGTTTATGGCTCGGGTTATGGTGCTGTTGGTTGTTCCATTAAAGAGGCAGAGTTGGAGTGGAGGTATGGGGTAGGTAGAAAGTCCATGTTTATTAACAAATGAACTATTGATGAAACAATCAGATGAGCTGGAGTCTACTAATGTGGGAAAAGGAGAGATAGTATAGGATGCAAGAGAGACAGAGGGCATAAGGGATTTGGAGTCAGAAAGAGCAGATGCATTGAGGTGGATTTTCTTGGGTGCACAGTTGGGTTCAATGCAACCTCCAGTCTGTGTGGAGTCAGGGAGGTCATGGACTATTTTTTTGTCTCTGAGGTGGAGACCTCCAGTTTGATTTCTGGAGTTGTCATTGCTGCATGACCTTTGTATGCCCAAGATATAGACCTGGGGCAATCCTTTGCCATGTGGCCAGTGAGACCACAGAACATGCATCGCTTGTTGTTGAAGTGATGTTTACGCTCTTCCATGGTGAGCTTGCCCTCTTTCCCTAGTTTGGACAACAAGTCCAGCTTCAGAGCAGCAGAGGTGGTGGTCTTGCCCTTGGAATCTTTAGGACCACCAGAGGGATGAGTGAAGGATGATGTGGGAGTGAACAATTTCTCTGATTTCAGTGTGGAGGGCTGATTGGATGGTTTCAACTGTCGATTGACTTCAGACTTGCACTCCCAGTAGCACACATTGATCACCTAAGCAAGAGTTCAGAGCTCAGAGAGCATAGGAGGTTTACCCACACAAGAGATTTTGTCTTTAATGCAGTCTGGCAAACTGTTGTAGAAGTGGTGCCAGAGGGCACCTTCTCCATATCCCCAGACTTGCAAAGTAATCCTGTTGAACTCAACCACATACTTATTGATATGTTGGCTGTCCTTCATGGACAGGTGGTCAAGTTGGTACTCCATGTCTCTGATGGGGTCGTGCAGACTGAAATTAGTTTGGAGCTCAGGGATGAACTCCTTGAAGTCATCCATCCATAGGGGATGGAGTGTGGAATTTTCCATCTGGAGGAGGTCCAGTTCAAACCATTCCAGTGCCATACCCTTCAGGTACAACTGCACAAACATTACTTTGGTGTGGTTGGTATGAAAAGCCTTGGGGCGGTCTTGGAAGTTTAATTCACATTGCACCAAGAAAATGTGGAGTTTGTGGGGATCCATCCCATCAAACTGATCTGGTTCTTGGACTTTGGTGCATGGAGTAGATTTGGAGGCAGAATGATGTGTGGAGCGAGCAAGGCCTTGGATAGCACTTGCAAGGCAAGTGAGGGTATTTTGTGGGACATGTTCATCAGGCTCTTCATCATCATTGTCATTAGGGAGGTTGGGATCATCATTGAATGGATCATTTCCAGGGTAATCAGGATCACCCGGAGTGTCACCACTGTCAGGATAGAAGTTGGGTGCTCTTTGACTGGAGCACTGGCTAGTGAGGGGAGAAGATCTATCTTCAAGTTCAAGCTCAATGATGTGCACTCCTGGAGTTGGGGAGTAAAGGGGAACATGGGCCTGCAAAGCAGAGGCCGGGGTACATTGGATGGAGAAACTCTGGAATTGGTCTATGAGTTCTGGGCCTTGTCGACTGCTTCCAAAAAGACTAAGTGGGTTGTAACGAGGAGACATAGTGTTACGACCGGTGTAACAAATAACGTGTACGCAGAAGACTGAAGTCTTTGCTACAGGACAAGTCTACCTCTGTAGACACGGGCGACCTTCTTGGTCTACAAGCGGATCACCTGATCGGTGAGCGGTGTGCAATGGTTGTGGCGACCTCAGCTGGTGTGCTGTTCGCAAGGCAATAAGTGGGCTCCCTCCAGGCACACAAGGAGTAGTCAGCTATGGACAGGTTGTGGGCAAGGCCTGTATCTGGGCGCGGCCTCTGGGCAATAGGCGGCTGGGCATGGCAAGTGTTGGGCAATGACTCGCGGACTGATCCTCTGATCAGGGATGAAGTGGTAACACCTCCCTATAGAAGGTTCACAGTTACTTGATCGAACTCTGATTGACAGATGTTTGAGATCAAGATTTACGGCACGATGAAACACCGGTTTCAAGGATTAATGACGCTGGCACAGGCCTGACAGCAAAGGCTTCGAATTCTATGTAAGATTGCGTAGATCAAAGTTAAGTTACATGGGCGGCGATTCTAGCTATTTATACTAAGCCCCTTTAGGGCCGGCTAAAGATAGAATCTCTGCTCTAAAGTATAAAAGGAAATGACGTGTCACGTCACATATGATATGAAAGGTTAAATGAAGACACGTTGCATTGTGTGAGATATAAAAGGGAAGATGCGACTCGCATCACATGAGATATAAAAGGAAAGACGCATCACATACCAAAAGAAGAAAGACGCGTCTTGATAAATATGAAATGTGATACTGCAGGCACAGCTCAACTAATCTGATAAAATGAAATAGACGGAATGAACTGAGGCTGGGGTGAGTCATGATGGAAAGGAACACGAGTCATATACGAGAGAATATGACTTAGGAGAATAGAAGGTCCACAGTTAGAAGTGAAATGGGTCCGAGCGAAGCCTAGTCCTCGAAGAGCACAGAGTGGAAGTACTCCTCCCATATGTCCGATGGGATGTCCAGGTCTGGTAGGATATCGTCCCAGAGGGACTCAGGTATCGGAGCAGATACTGACAGGTCCGGTGAGCTCATGGGCGAGAGAAAAATGGTACCCCCTAGGATACTTGTAACACATAGGTTGACTCACAGCTAAGGCATGGATCTGGGATCTAGTGGTACATGTAGCCATAGTCAGGGACTCATTGCAAGTATGAGTTTGAATATACTGTTAAAGACCAGTTTACTCCAGAGTCAACTCTGAAATGCCAGAGATGACTGGTAGGTCAGGACTTGGCTTCACCATATGTGGTGCACCCTTATATGAGTCCTGGTCCTGGGTTTCAGAGACATCGGAGGGTCAGAGGTAATGACATTGATCATCAGTCATGATGTCAAGTCAAGCAGAGGGTCAGAGGGGAGCCTTTGAGACTCAGAGGGAGGACAGGAGTAAAGTTTTAGTTGATATTTGAACTGAGGAAATACAGGAGTGATCTTGAGGGTTTTTATACTACAGAGAGGTAGTATTAAGTAAGAGAGTGTCAAATATAATATCAATGGGGAATGTCAAATAATGTCAACAGAGGATGTCAAATATTATCAATGGAGAATGTCAATGGAGCTGTGCTCCTAAGTGGAGCATTGGTATGGAGAAGAATGTGAAGTGAAGTCAGTAGGTATGCAAAGTGTCAAAGATGTAAGCAAATGAATATGAACATATAAAGAGGTTGGTACAAGTCCAGAGGTCTGGAGTTGCATCTTGAGTGAGAATACACTGGAGGTTGTGTGTAGAGACAAGGAGTTATGAATGGAGTACTGGAGTTGGATGGGATATGACAGGATATCAGTGCTAGGCTTCTCAGTTTATAGATCATCTCTATCTATTTACATCTGTTGTGTATCAATCTATGATAAGTGTGTAAAAGGATAGATACCAATGGGCAACATGTACTATATGAGGCACATAGATGAATAACATGTGCTAGACATGTGTTAGAAGTGCTGCTTCTGCAATAGAAGAGAAGTAACAACATGTGTCAAACATGTTGTAATAGAAATGAGAAACATACATCTAGCATGCATGTGCATAGAAGAGAGAATGTGCACAGCATGGAAATGAAAGACATAAGGAGAACATAAGGAGATCTAGATGAGGATCTAGATTCCAATGCATGGGGCATAGTGTAGATTGGATGTCTTGCATTGTGTTAAATACTGAGATATGAATGATTACATGATTATTCTGAATCTATGAGAATATCAAATCATGTGACTAAAGTGGTGCAGTGGCCAAGCCAGCCAAAGGGAACTATCTTCAGAATAGGATTAGATCTTGATCTAATTGGATAAGATAAGATAAGATAACTTTAGTCAAAGTCATCATGTGTAGGTATCAAGCCATAACAATACTGCCACATTTTGGTATGCTTTAGGAGATACTTGCATTGGAACAGTCCTCCATTCTAGAAACCTTTCTCACAAACTCCTCATTGTCTTCTATCTCAATCAGGTTGGGGATTTCCTCTTCTGTTACTTGTTTGACTTTGAAGGATTTGTGAGGAGAAGAGGGATAAATAGGGTAGGTGTTTGAAAGGTGTCCAGCTTTCTGACATTGGAAGCAAAATTTCCTTTCTCAGCACCACTTTCTTTCTTTTGGGGTGAGCTTAGTGAGGTGCACAACATCCACATCCATGGCATTGGGGTCTTTGACAGGGGTACAGGTAGTGGTGGTCTGGGTGAAGGGTTGGTATCCATGGACATGATTTGTTACATGAGGGGGGCAGGAAGCCCAGCAGAGAAATATCCAATAAGGACATTTGGGTTAGAGATGTCAGCTATGGCTACTTGATTCTCAAATTTTGAGATATAGCAATTCAAGGCAGCAGATTTGGATTCATCTTTCTTAGGGGTGATGCTGTTAGTGGTGAGCCAGGAGACCACATTGCCTATAGTGTCTTCATGTTTGAACAAAGTATAGAACTTAGTAAGAAAGTTGACCAGACTGATGGTGTTGCCCAAGATAGTGTTCTTTCAAAAGGTGAAAGTCCAGGTGAGAGCGGATCCTTTGGTCATATAGGAGAGGGCAAGGAATTGGAGAGAACTAGAGTTGCACAATCAGGGGGGAGTGTTGCAATCATTGATTGTGCACCCTATTTTGGTACTTAGAATATTGTGGCACATTATGGTGCATTGTAGTTGTTGTTATTTGTTTGTTGTTTGCTCCTACACTAGTTGGAGTCCACTGTCTTTGCTTTCCTCCAGTTTCTGACAGTGGACTCCAGCTGCAAGATTCAAGCTGTTTAACAGAAGAAATGTAGATAGAGTTTCCTTT
>QFEF01000397.1:0-11967 GCA_003316035.1 Neoboletus subvelutipes
GGGTGGGTGTTATGAAAGTCACGAATAGCTTCTTTAGCATTCGAGAGATTCGAAACCGGTTCCCATGTTCAATCAGTTTCGTCATAGCCCCGCCAGTGGACCAAATACTCGAGTTTTCTTTGTTTCATACGAGATTCAACAAGGTAATCAACCTCCCATTTGTTGTCTCGATTTTCCGTGACTTTGATTGGTCCTGGCCGGTTAGAGGACTGACCCTCAAGGCACTCTCTGTATGGTTTGATTCGCGAGACATTCACTACTGGGTGAATCTGCATGCTTTTTGGTAATTTTAATTTAATGGCGTTAGATCCTGCTAACTCCGTGATGACGTAAGGACCAAGCCATCTCTCAGATAGCTTGCGACTGGCACGCGTCAAGCGTAAGTTCTCGGTACTTAACCAGACTTGCTGGCCAATTTCATAGCTTGGTGGAGCCGAATGGTGTTTATCCACATTGAGCTTCATTCGCTCTTGCACTTGTTTCATATTTTTTTGTACTGCTTCTAGCGTTTCTTGCATGTCCTGTGAGAACTTCTTAGCCATTGGGGCGTGGTCCGAGGAAATAGGCTCTATGCCTATGCGAGGTACATAAGACCGTGTGACTTCAAAGGGAGTCTTTTTGGTCGAAGCGTGCTTTTTATTGTTTATGGAATATTGGGCGATGGCAAGCCATTCGCTCCACTTTGTCTGTTTCTCGAAACAGAATATTCTTAAATATTTGCCAACTTCTTTGTTGATGATCTCCGATTGTCCGTCTGTTTGCGGATGGAAGGAGGTGGATAATTTAGTTTGGATTCCAAGGGCCGTGTTAAGTTCTCGTGCGACTTGCGCGGCAAACTGTGGTCCTCGATCGGAAGTGATGGAGCGTGGCAAACCATGATGTTTCCACACGTTATCCAAAAATAACCTTGCCGTGTCTATGGTGGAACATTTTTCTGTACATGGAATCAATTCCACTTCTTTAGAAAGTCGATCAACGACTGTGAGAATAGCGTTATAACCATGGGAATTGGGTAAACCCGTGATGAAGTCGGCTGTGATGTGTTCCCACGGTGAATCGGGAATAGGAAGGGGTTGGAGAAGCCCTGATGGGGCCGCGTTAGAACCTTTCATTCTTTGACACGTGTCACATCTAGTGACATAATCCTTTACATAAGCGGCCATTCCAGGCCAGAAATAGTTGCGCTGCAACAGGTCTAGAGTCTTTTCATAACCGGGATGTCCGGCCACGGGGGTATCATGATGCTTCTCAACGATTTCCATCTTGAGAATAGCTTTATCTGGGACGTAAAGACGCCCTAAGTTGTCGTACAAACATCCATCTCATTCTTCACAGATGGTATGCTTCTTAGCGAGCCGCTGGATCTCTGACTCATCCAGTAGGCACTGAAACGACCCAACAACAACTACTATAGTCTTGGGGACACCGAGCTAAAGTCTGACTGTAGAATAACAGGAAGTGAGCGAGGAGTGACAAGGTCCAAGACTCAAGGATATATCAAAGGGGTTGAGCTGAGAAGCTCCTGAGTGGATCTCTTGTTGAAGGGGAAAACTCCAAGAGAACTAGACTGGGGTTACCAGTGCTAGACTCCTGGTCTTATATATCATCTCTATGTATGTACATGTGTACTATGGATCTACCGATGTAGAGACGGTGATTAAATACATGAGGGAAAACATGCATCAAGCATGAGGATAAAGCGTGTATCAAACATGCTGAAGGAGTGTGTAAGAAGCATTGCTTCTGAAATGGAAGAGAAGTATTAACATGTGTCAAACATGAGGAACGGAAATGAATAACATGCGTCAAGCATGTGTGTGACAAATAAGAATATGTGCACAGCACGGACATTAAAGTCGTGAGGGTGTCATGAGGTGATCTAGATCTATATCGTAGATTCCTGATGTTGTAATAGATGACTAGCATCTGTGAGTCATGTGATCTCTGATCACGTGATGGGAAAGTCATGTGACACTAGGTCACGTGATTAGTGGTGCTCATGGCCTAACCAGCTGAAGGGAACTATCTTCAGTATAGAGATTAGATGCAATCTAATCATATCTGATAAGATAAGATAAGATAACTTGATCGAAGTTATCGTGTGCACGGATCGAGCCGTAACAGGCACGTGGCATTGAAGATTTTTTGTTTTAGTATAGACCCATCATCCGTGATCGCGATCGTAGATCTGATCTTGTCCAGGGAAATAACGACGACTCCTTTATTGTCATCTGAGATACCTTCCGCATGATCTTCTCATCTAGAGAGAGCATCGGGTTTGGTCATGGTCTTTCCTGGTTTGTAGCACCAAGCCATGTCAAATCTCGACAAGTACATAGCCCACTGGGCCTGTCGTCGGTTAAGGTCCTGCCTAGTCATGAACCATTGCAAATTTGCATGGTCATTCCATATTTCGAATTGGTGTCTAGCACCTTCTAAGTGGTGACGCCACTGTTCCAAAGCCTGTATGACTGAAAGCATTTCCTTGTCAGCAATGGGATAATTCCGTTCTTGCGGAGTCATGGCATGAGAAGAGAAGGCTACTGGGTGCCATTCGTCATTCTTCTTCATAGATAGAACCGCGCCTGTTGCGTAATCGCTAGCATCGCATTCAAGGTGGAATTGAGCATCATCATCGGGATATGCCAGAATAGGAGCTGTGGTGAAACTCTGTTTCAGCGTGTCAAATGCGTTTTGCTGTGCTTCTAGCCATTGAAAGGGTTCATCCTTCTTCGTCAAATCATGAAGGGGACGTGCGACTAGGGCGTAGTTTTTTATGAACCTTCTGTAGAAGTTTGCTAACCCTAAAAAGCTCCACACTCCTTTTACGTTCTTTGGAGCGGGCCATTCCCTAATTGCTTTTACTTTTTCTTGATCCATTGAGATTCTGTCTTTTCCCACGATCATTCCGAGGAAATCAACCTCAGTGACTTTGAATGTGCATTTCTCGGGTTTCACAAATAGATCATTTTCTTGGAGATGACGGAGGACTTCTCTTGTCGTGTTCCTCTTCGTTGTCTGTTTTTGTAAATATGAGGATGTCATCGATATATACCACGACAACGCCGTCCATATTGGCAAAGATGTCGTTAACCATTGCTTGGAAGGTGGCGGGGGAGTTGCATAATCCGAAGTACATGACTAGGGGCTCGTAGGCTCCACGGAAGCACGTAAATGCTGCCTTCCATTCATCACCTTCTTTGATGCGAACGTTGTTATAACCCCATCGAAGATCCATTTTGGTAAATAATTTAGCTCCTTTGAGCTTTTCAACCAGCTGCGAGATCAACGGCAGTGGATAATTATTCTTAATTGTGTGTTCGTTGAGGTATCAGTAATCCTGTACCATATGCTTCTTTCCATCCTTCTTTGGAATGAAGAACACAGGCGATGTCTGAGGGGATTTAGAAGGACGTATGTAACCCTTGGCTAACTGGTCATCAATGAACACAGTGACTTCCTCTTGTTCCTGAACAGAGAGGGGGATAATTCTTCCCTTTTTGAGTTTATAGCCTTCTTTCATGTCTATAGCATGATCCCATGGTTTGCGCTTTGGCATGCGCTCTGATTGCTTCTTCAAGAAGACATCTAAGAATTTGTGATATGTGAAGGGTACCAATTCTTCGGGAGTTTTATCTTTAGGTTTTTCCAGCTGTGCTTCTAGAGCACGAATAGTGTCGTAAACAGCGTATTGAATGTCTAATTCTTTTTTTTCAATTCGTTGGACGAAGAATGGCTTATCTTGTAAGCTATGGCAGTGTGAAGGACAACATGTCATCTTGACAGTGCCTCGTGCCCAATTAATCTCCAGATTGTGGCGTTTTAGCCAACTGTATCCAAGAATGAATGTGTTCTTGCCAAGGTCAGTTACTTCTGCTGAAACTTGTTCACGGTGACCTTCAAATTCAACAATCAATTCAGCGCTGTGCGTGATGCTACCAGCAGAATTCTTTGTGCCATCCACGTTGTAAACTGGAATGGGTCGATGTAGCTCGGTTAAAGGAATATTATTACGTTTTGCCCACATCTTGTCAATAAAAATAACGTTTGCGCCCGAGTCTAGCAAGGTGGTGGTTTTAATATACTTTCGCTTTGATCCAATGGGCGATACACCGATAGTCATCAAGACTTCTTTTTCTATTTTGACACTTCTGACGAATACGTCATCTGGGATTTCTGGAACTGAAATATTTTTTTGTTTTTGTTTAGGAGAATTAAGCCTGGGTATAACATTCCCAGTGAGCCCTGAATGGGACCCTCCTGACGGCAAAGGTGTAGATAGAATAGGTACATCCGCAGAATCTCCACACTTGGTTTCTTCTACAGATAGGAGAGAGAATCGATTTGAGTCCTCTGCGCACCCAGATACGCGCTTTGGACTATTTAATTTTTTGACTTAGAGGCCAATGCCTCGTAGTCCTTGAACCAGGCTCAAGCCTCATCTAGGCTCATCCCCTTGATCGACGAACTCCAATCTCGGGTCTTACCCTTGGAGTCGTCCGACTTCTTGTCGGTGCTTTTAATGTCATCCCAAGACGTATGCGCGCACTCGTGAGAGCGCTCTTCCTTACTCTTGGTGGCGTTGACGTTACGTCCACCGGAGTTCTTTTTGCCCTTGTTCTTTGAGCAGTTGTTGTGGTGACCACCGCCCAAGAACTTGCATTCCGGACATTGCAATTTCAGCTTCTTGCAGTCCGTGGAGAAATGGCCTTCTCCCTGGCAATTGTGGCACTTCTTTGAGCCTTTTTGGACCGCATCAACGTCCATTGCATTGGGGTCATGTTCTTTCTTGTGAGACTGTTCATATCGGTCTGAAGTGCCTTTGGAAATATATTTTAAGAGCTGTTTCCTAGCTCCGAGTTTCCGTAATTCTGTTTTGAATCAATCTAGATCTTCGATTCTTCCTTGTTCCATGATGATTCTATTTACAATTTCCCTATCGGCGTTCTTTTCAAGAAGCTCGATCAGGTGATCGTCGTCGTAATCAGCCATGGTTTGGTACGTTTCAAATTTCATTAAGAAAACATCCATTGCGGATTCTCCTTGTCTTAGATTGGTAAGCGCTTTTCGATTCCAATCTTTTTCGGTCGTTGAACGGAAGTGCCCTTCCACTACTGCTGCGAAGGTGGTCCAGGGCATTGGTTCGTAATCATTGCACATCATTGCGCTGAGTTGAGACCGTGCGAATGCGCCAGCCTCATTTCCTTTCATTCGTGACAAACACGCCCGAATGCCTTGTTGTCCTGCGAGAGCGACAGGGTTTGCATCTCGCCAGGAGCGGAATTTGATCCACCACTCTTCAAACTCCTTTCCTCTTTTTCCATCATAGTTTCCCGGGTCTGTGAATATTTTTGAGAGACGGGGCGGTCCTTGTGCGTGCATGGAGGCTGCTACTCCTGCACTGGTTGAAGATCCTACAGCTGCCACCTGGGCATTGACTTGAACTTCAAAATGTTGCAACCTCTCTTCTAACGTGAGGTTGTACGCCCTAATCGTATCGAGCTGATTTTCTTGGTGCTCGATGTGTCTCTTTAATTCTTTGGCTAGTGCAGCCCAGTTGTCGTCATCGTTGTCTCCAGCTGCTGTGTCAAGGGCGTTGAGAAGAGCAACGGGAATTGTCATATTGGAGGGAAAGAACTACTGCTGGAATCTTTTAGGTAAATGGAGTGTGTGTCTAGGATGTAAGGTCTTCAACGTGTGGTTCTCGGGTTCGTCTGGGCGTAACCTTCTAATGGTTCGCTGTGGAAGCTTTCTTTGCTTCTTTACTCTCAGTGCTTCCTCTGGCACCAATACTTCCTCTTCTCTTTCCCGCTTTACTGCTGGCGGCGCTCTAACCTCTAGTCTGTAATTAACTATGGCTCTGACGAAGGCGACTTCTGGCAGAGGGGAAAAGGATGCGACGCGAGGAGTAGGAACTCGTTGATGTAGTAGTACGCCTGGCCCGTCGTTGGGGTTGTAAGACCACGCTCTCTCTTGCACTTCTAGTGCAGGTTCTTCGCTGATGGCCAACTCTTGTGAGATCGGGGAATGCGGCGGAGAGACGTGTGGGACGCCCGATCTGATAGCTAGTGTGATTTGTTCTCCTCAGGTAGGTGGGTAAACTAATCCACCAGTTGCGGAGTTTGTGAAATGAGCGAAGAGCGCTGGCTCTAAACTTTGCTCTAAGTTCCTTAAGAATTGTGATGCAGGTGTGAGGTGTCTGGGGTCCTCTTCATGGTCTGGCATATAAGGGTCGATTGCTGGTAACCCAAACGCTTCAGGGACGTGCCTTGCTGCGATCTCCCACGCTGTAGGACGAGGCGGGTTAGGCTTTGAGGTGGAGACGAAAGGGTGAAGGGTCCTGTGAAAGGTGATCAGCACTAGTGCCTCTACTATGAGCGATGCAGATCCTTGAGGAAAGACGAGGGACTGACTTGTGTCCAACTTGTAGGGGTTTTCTAAGTGTAGTGAAAGGTAGGATGCTAAAGTATAGTCTAGTTCTAGTGAAACAACCTCAAATGATCAATGATCCTAGGTTGCACCTGAACACTTAGACTAGTGTGAAGAGGAAGAAACTAACTAATCGAGTGGAACTCCTGAGAGGAAGATATTTCCCAAGAGAACTAGACTGGGGATTACCCGTCGTAGTCTCTGGGTTTATATAGCAAAACTACTACTTGTACATGTGTACGTCGGATCTACCGATGAGTAGTGGTGATTAAATACATGAGGAGTAACATGCGTCAAGCATGAGGAACGGAGATTAAAGGAGTGAGGACACAGCATGCTGTGGCAGAATGGAAGAGAAGAAACGGAAATGAAAAGAAGAAGAGAAGGAGCAGATATGACTGTGAGAAGTCATTAGTACATATAAGGATATATTAAGATACGAAAGAGTTCTTGACATTAAGTCTAGACTCTGTGAGTGAAGTGCGTCCATGATCGCGAGTGAACCAGCTGAAAGAGAACTAGCTTCAGTCTAGTGGTCACATGATCTAGTCACGTGATGCGATAAGATAAGATCGAAAGATAAAAGAAAAGAAAAGAAACGACTATGTCCCTTGAGTGACCTGTGAAGGTTTGGGACCGTAACAGACTAGGTGGTCCTTGAAACACCCTTTGATGAGCTGGTGGAGGATGTCTGGTGTGATCAATTGGTGGATGTCTGCCCATGGAAAGTTGTTAGTGAATGGCTTAATAAAAGGTTAGATGATTAATAGTGGGTATGGAGAGTACAATCTCGACTTACTACAAGGTCTCCGACCAGACCATACTCATCCCACATGACATCGAGGGAGGGTGCTTTGAGAAGAGCCTCATTAAAGGCACGGTTGCGGTCAATGGTGTCCTCATCTAGATTATCCTGTGGCGCCTGACACCTGATCAACTAAGTCAAGTATTAAACGGGAACAAAGACTGGAGGAACTTACCGAGGGCACCATCGACGCACAATACAAGTCAAAAGCACTTGCTCCTCGTAATCAGCAATGTAGGGGCCAAGGCCATACACTGTACAGCGGAAGTGGCCATCTCCATATCTAACAACCTCCAGCGTTGTCATGGCAGGCTTGAGTGAATTGAATATTGTAGCCAGAGAGCTGTGGAAGAGTTGTTGATGGAACTTCTGGAAATCTGTGCTTGAGGAATGTTCATTCGTGGCTATTGAACCAATATAAGTTGTTGGTCAGGTCAAATGGGTAAACTTACTTTTCGGGATGGCAAGAAATCCAATAAGGACCAGCACGTCACAGTGTGCACATCGTATATTGTTTCGAACATTGCCAACAGACATGTATAATGGATAATATTCATTGTTCCCCATTGCAACTGATACCATGGTCTTGTCACTGCCTAGGATGATAGGAACGAATGTGCTACCATGCATGCAGTCATCCTTTGCAATAATATCCTGTTCTCATTAGTAAATTAGATGCAGATTGATCCACAATGAAACAAACCGCTTGTTCCCATGCCCAACTATCTGACATGAAATCTTTGTATTGGCGGACCTGATTGGCGGTCGAGTACTCTTTGAAGGGAGAGAGATCAATATCACTTGCGAAGCCCGGGTTTCCAAGGATTCCGTGAACAATGAGACGAGGATCACGGTACCACACGTTGTAACTCTTGGTCATCCACTTGGGTGCATCAAGAGTGGGGATTTCGCCTGTATAACTGACAGACAGGCATTGCCACTTGATGTCTCCAACCATCGTGGCATCTAGGACTTTGTACAAGTGGCGGTGATCGACAAAAGGTGGCTTGACACCATATGGATACAGCGAGGCTGCCCAAAGATCTAGGAGAGCATCTATTTTAGTTGTGGACATCTGGCACTTTGAATAAAGAAACTCCGCGGTCTCAAACTGAAGCTGGTTGTTGTAAGGGAACCAGGATTGATGGTCTTGATTGGTCTCTGCTGGTGGTACACCATTCATAAGGAATATTCCATGCTTGCTACATGGCCGTGCTACACAAAAAGTAAGAAGAGAGAGGGAAAGAAAGAAACACAGCTTACCAGTAAGTTTCAGATGATAGTATTGATAGTAGTGGTCTCCAGGACCAGCAAACCGGACGTTTTCATTGTGTCCATTTTTGTCACATCTGTTCAGATTGAAATCCTCCGTGTTCGAGTCATCTCCATCCCTATTGCTCACTATCTCATCATCACCATCATGACAGCTGCGAGGCAGCAATAGCAAGGGTGACTGAGGGTGATTTGGTAGTTGGGGACTGGGTGGCAGGGATAGAATTGGATGAGCTGAGCGAATGTGCATTGTACAACCGCAGATACTTTTAAAAAAACGTCTACAACCTGGGTGACCACAGGGAATCTGAAGAACGCTGTTTGTCATAAAAGATAGGGTCAGACCAGTGTTGGGACTGGGCAGAAGAGAAGGGGAGCTGACGTTGGGACTTGTGTTGGATGCCAAGCATTTGGGGAAAGTGGTGCAGTTCAGCAGGACATACAAATAGCAGTGCTGCATTTAAATTTTCAGTTCGTATCCATCCCTCTTTCAGTCACCTTACTGACTAGGCCTGCACCTGGAACGCTGAACCTTTTTCAGTTCGTACCTGTCCCTCTTTCGATCTCCTTACTGACTAGGCCTGCACCTGGAATGCCGAATCTTAGCACTTCAATGGAGGAAGCAATTGAGACACCGACCCAGCAAACCACCACTCCGCAAGCTCCCCGACGTACCCGTGCCTCAAATGCTAACAAACATCCTGCTCAGATTCTGAGGGATGCAGGATTAATCCAGAAACGACATACCAGGGTACAGAAGGCTGAGGACGACAAGCTCCTCACTGAGGCAAAGGCCAGCAAGAAAGCAGCAGTCCAGCAGCACATTGAGCAGCTCGCAATGATAGAGCTGGACGCACAGGTGAGGGCCACCAAAGCAAAGGACATGAAGGCAAAACCTCCCCACCCACGCCCTCGAGTCAGCTCCTCAAAGAAATGTGAAAAGGGTGAGGGTGGAGAAGGGGAAAGTCAGCAGGTAAATAGTCCAAGTTCACGCAACATGTTGACCTCACCTTTCGGATCAGATGCTGGTTACTCCATCAGAACCTGAGCCCGGCCGTCCAATTTCCGCTGTGAAGACCCACCAGTTAGCACCATCAAGGATCAAAGAGGCAATCCAGAGCTATAAAAACAAACTTGGTAAGTTGAATTGATGCCTCATGCCGACAAAATGGACTGATAAGGAATGAAACAGCCACTTCATTCCTGTGAGTAACGTTTCATTTGAACATGTTTTTACTCACCGAATCCACACTTTTTTTCCTCAACCTCAGTAATACTAACTCCAAGACTAAATTGGCTATTGGCGGGCAAGTAAAATCTTGGGCGGCCAACGTGACCAACAAAGATGCAGTACTCACCAGTGACAACAGTACTTCCTCAGCTGCCCTCCCAACCAGCCCACCCGAGTCGGTCATTTCATTGACCATCATTAGCACACACACGGATACTTCGATGCTTGTCACCCAAGGAAGTCAAGAGGGTCAAGATGAGATCTTTACCGATGCTGTAGACGATGCCACTGAGAAGCTGGTAACCCTCAACCGAGGAGCGAGGGGGAATACTGCTCAGCCCATGGTCAAGGTGAGCGTGCCGGTTTGTCATCTGCACCAGCTAGATGGACTTGTTTCACAGGTAACCACGATGGCCTCGGATGATGTGACACTAGAAGGCTTGCCGCTCAAGCAGCAGATCGCTGCTTTGACTGCCAAACACAAACTTGAGACTGAGACTGTCCCTGACAGTAATCCCAACACAGAAATCAAAGACGCCATGCTTGTGGATGGACCACACGGTGTGACCTGGCAAGGCAAGCTCCCTCGTACTACCCTCTCAGTGAGTCTCACTGTTCAATACCTAGATCAATTCACCACTATTTTCTAGACTTCGGTCATGGTGAAGCTGAAGGATCAAGACATACCCCCACCGAAAAAGATTAAGACAGAGACCAATCCTACTGCTCAAACATCCGTCTCGAACGAGTCTGGGTCCTCTGCTCCAAGTGCACTCACCGAACAACAGGATGCATCAAAACGACCCTGTGACAAGGACAGATATATCGTCGACATTGTCAAGAAGCGCAGTGAATATGGCAACAAGGACCTACCCGTTCCTGTTGACTCCCACTGGTCCAGATCCTTTATTTCAACCACGACGCTCTGGTGCAGCACCCAGGCCAATATATGGAATATTCCAGACGAAGAACTTGGGGTAGCATTACAAGCCATTTTCAACTTTATATACCTGGGCGTCAAGTATCGCATCAAATTATCTGGGTCAGTTTTCTCCGTTGTAAGTAGATCTTATGTTCAGTGTAAGGTACATAACTAATTACTACAGACGCTTCAACATTTGAGCGAGTGGCGGAATGGTTTCAGCTCTACTGCCCTCGCAATCATGGCGAACTTTTTCTCGAATATTGACTGTGGTGAGGGTGGATCTATCTTCATGGCAGAGTACCTCAAGGATGACTGGTGCTTTTTGTGTGAGGATGTCAAGTTGTTGGAACCAGATGGAATGTTCCAGTCGTCATTCATCTTCAAGCTGATTGTGACAGCACACCTCAATAATATTGCTGCATATGCTAACATTCCTAGCTGGGATATGGGTGCGCTGGCCGCAGGGAAGGACAGCGAAGGGGTAATTGCCTTGGCTTTGGCAGTGGTATGCTCGTGTTCATACCCGCATCGTTTTACTGACAAGTTACTACTAGTTGGAGCGTGCCCTTATATTTATAATCAAGGGCTACTTGGTGATTGACCAAGATACCACCGCTGGCAGTAATGTCGAGGGAAAGGTGAAATTCAAGCCCCCGAAGGTTATTAACCAGCAGACCGGCTGTGAGACCACAGCCCTGTTTCAATTCTCGTCTGCAAACTGGGGTATCGACACTGTTGCCTACAAGGACTCTATCCATGGCAGAGGCCAATCATTCATGCAAGCCATTTTCGCCAAAGCTCACGCCCACAGAATTATCAAGCCCGATTCCTCCCCCAGCGCAGTGGCCAGCGCCAATGCCAACCAAAATCCTCGCACTTGTTTGTGTAAGAACTCACTCTTTTCGTCATTGCTACGCGTATTGTCTAATATCCTGCGTGTTGGACAGGATCAATGGTCGTGTAGATTACTTCTGATTTGATCCCGCACTTTCTTTACTTTTGTAGTGGTTGCGGTATCGGACCGAGCCTTAATTACTTATTCTACTTGTTGATATAGGCGTGGTAGCAATGATCAGTGTCCCCCTTTCCCTCCTTTCCCCCCTTTTCCCCCATTTCGCCTGTGCAACCCTGCCTAACAAGGTCGGAGCAAGCATAATATAAGTGAGTGACCTACCTTGTGCCTCCTTGGCACGCTTGTGTGGTCCGTCCTTATTTAAAACTTAACGAGCCGAGAAAGCATCTGTAAGCGCGATTAAGCATGGTGTCGTTTTCCTGATGCGGGATGTCATGCGGAACCATCGAAGG
>QFEF01000398.1:0-12739 GCA_003316035.1 Neoboletus subvelutipes
CCTCCAGGAGTTCCCGAGTGTTGTCAAAATTTCTTTCAGGTTCCCAAGTATCTTCAGCATCAGAATAACCTTTCCAATGTACCAGGTACTGCCTCCAGTTATTGGTTCCGCGGTGGTTGGTTATTCGCTCCATTTCGTATTCCTCTTCTCCGTCTATTAACTCTGGGGGTGGGTTTTTGAAATTGGGGCCGTGTTCAGGGGTTTCCTTGTACGTTAGCAGCAAGGAGGCATGGAACACGTTGTGGATCTTCCACTGTTTCGGCAAGGTAATTCGGAAGGCTACCAGGGAGATTACTTCTGAGACTTTGAACGGCCCCAATCGTTTCGGTGACAGTTTTCGGGAGATGTTCTTGGTTCGGATGTTCTTTGAATCCAACCAGACCTCATCTCCGACTTTCCATGGTTTGAATTTGAAGTGGATCCTCTCCTTCATTCATAGTTGGGCTAGGGTGTGCGCAGCTTTGGCTTCTTTACATGCATCCTCAAGATGGGAGAGCCGTTTTTCTAGCGCAGGCAAAAATGTGGTTCCAAGTGGGGGGTATGATCTGGGTTCATATCCCATGATCAAGGCAAAAGGGGACTTCCCCGTGGACGAATGCACGGCGGCATTATGAGCAAATTCGGCGGCAGTAAGGTGGTCTAGCCATTGTTCCGGCTTCCCTTGGCAGAATATTCGGAGGTAGGTTTCCAACTCTTGGTTATATCGTTCGGTTTCTCCATCGGATTGAGGATGATAGGCGGTGGACAAGGATACGTCATAGTCCAGTAGTCGAGCAAGTTCCCTTGCGAAGGCAGAGGTGAACTGTGGTCCCCTATCAGAGATCAACTGGTCGTGCAATCCGAATCTTTTGAATACGTTTTCAAAAAAGAGTTGGGCAATTCCCGCTGAATCGACGGTTTTTGTGCAAGGAGCGAGAATCACCCCCTTACTAAGGCCATGGTCGACCACGACCATTACTGAATCGAATCCCCGCACTGGGGGAAGGTCGGTGATTAAATCCACAGACAGGTGGGAAAATGGGCAGGACATCTGGACCACAAGGGGTACAAGGGGTGGAACCGTAGGGTGGGTTTGTACTTTATTGGCCTGGCAGACGGCACAGCCAGCCACAAACCGACGGACAAAGGCAGACATGCCTGGCCACCAATAGTCTTTAGACAGGAGTGCAACCATGCACATATGGCCACCGTGGCCTCCTTCAAGCGAGGTGTGTGCATCAAGCATGAGTTCTTGGCGGGCATCGCCAGGGATATACATACGACCCTTAAAATAGAGCTTCCCATCTAGGAAAGTCCAGTCGGCAGGGGAGGATCATCCAAACAAAGGTATATCATTCTCTATGCCCTTCAGGGTGTCAATAACAAGGGGATCCTCCTCTGAGGATTGACGGATTCGATCGGCGAGCATGAGATTGAGAGTCCAAACTTGGTGGTCAAAGGCACTGTTAGGCAACAGTTGAACGTCGGCATTGTCCATACTGGTGTCAACGGCGTCACATCGAGACAAGGCATCAGCCGGTCCCATCTGGGATCCGGGTAGGGCAGTGTAGGCAAGGTCAAAATCCTGCAAAAATAACAGCCACCTGGCTTGGCGATGGGATAGCTTCTGAGGTTGCTTAAAATAGGTAAGGTTCTTATGATCCGTAAGAACCGTTACGGGATAGGCGGAACCTAACAGGTACTGGCACCATTCTTCTAATCCTTGGATCACGGCAAGCAATTCCTGATCGTATATGTCATAGTTGCGCTCGGCAGGGGCAAAGGTCTGGGAGAGATAGCCACACGGCTTATAGTCTCCATTGGGATCTCGTTGCATGAGGACACCGCCTGATGCAGTTAATGACGCATCGGTCATGATGGTAAACGGGCGATCGGGGTCGGGGAAAGCTAGGACAGGTCTGTGGGTGAAGGCATCTTTCAACAATTGGAACCCGGTCTGATGTTTGTCGGTCCATTCCCAGGTCTGGTTCTTCTTGGTTAAGTCCAGGAGGGGTCGGGCAAGCTCTGAGAATGAGGGAATGAACTTTCTGTAAAAGTTGCAGAACCCTAGGAAGGAGCGGACATCTTTAACGTTTACCGGGGGGGGTCCATTCTTCAATGGCCTTCAGCTTAGCCGGGTCCATCTGGACTCCGTCCTTGCTAACAATCATTCCAAGGTATTTGACAGATGGGGTGGCGAATGTACACTTTTCCAGCTTCAGATACATCTTGTGTTCTTGGAATCGCTGGAGGACCTTCCTGGTTCTATCCTCATGGGAGTCATGGTCAGAGGAATGGATCAGGAGGTCGTCCATATATATGATTAACCACCCTTCAGCGATAAAATCGCCGAAGAGGTCATCCATGAACGCTTGGAAGGTAGCTGGGGAGTTACACATGCCGAAAAACATGACGGCAGGTTTGAATAACCCAAACGGGGTGAGGAATGCGGCTTTCCACTGATCTTCTGGTTTGATGAGGACATTATTATATCCCCACCGGACATCGAACTTCGTGAAGATGGAGGATCCTTTCAAGCAATCTATCAGATCGGAAATCAGGGGGAGGGGGTAGGCATTCTTGATAGTATGGAGGTTAAGGTACCGGTAGTCCTGGCACGGCCTTAACTTCCCATCTTTCTTCTGTACAAAGAAGAAAGGGGAGGCTTGGGGGGACTTCCACAGAACAATCTTCCCTGTGGCTAGGTGTTCATCCATGAACTCTTTACACGTGGTCATTTCTGCAGGATTGAGTGGATAAGCTTTAGCTCATTTCAGGATAAACGAGTCTTTTAGCTCAATAGCATGGTCATAGGATCGGGACGGGGGAAGTTTCGTGGTATCTTTCTTGTCAAACACTCCTTCATACTGTTGGTAGGCTTTCAGTAGCTCTACCTTCTTGGTTCCCTCCGCCTGGGCAATAGTGGTGGAGAGGGTCGTTCAGCGGAGTATATTCGGCAGAATGACTCCCTTCTCCTGCTTCAGGAATTGGACATGGTCCGGGATGGTCCATCTTCTGTACTGGTCATAGAGTTCACTCTCTATGTTCTCGTTTTCCTGATGACCCAGGAAATGCAACAAATACCTCTGAGTGGTATCTTCCGAGGTAGTCGATTTATAGTTGGCCAGGGTAATGACAACTGTGCCGTTCTGCCAATCTATCTTGGGATTCATAGTTTGGAGCCATGGCAGGCCCAGGATGACATCATCCTTTCCACAGTTGAGGACGAGCAGCTCGCATTGCTCTCGTACTCCTTGGAGATCAATGACCACCGTGGTCTTCTCCTTTATCGTTCCAGATTGGTTTGGCGTCCCATCTACATTCCATGCGGCAATAGGAATGGTTAACTCTTCAGTTGGCAGTTTCAGTTGGGTGACTGCCTCTTTGCTTATAAAGCATCCTGTCGCTCTGCTGTCTAAGAGAGCGTTCACGCCAACAATTTGCCCGTTTTGTTTCCAGATTGAGAGGGGAAGACGAATAGAATTAGACTTCGATCCGGAAATAAATACGGGGGTGACATTTATGGAAGGTAGTGACGTTGATACACCCCTTCCCTCTAAAAAGACATGTTGAACTCTTCATCGAGTTCGGCGGCCGAGAGGACTTTGACCTCCTTGGCGGCAACAAGTGGATCTCCATTTTCATCGCAGGTGGGGTCATAGATAGACTTCAAGGTACAAAGGACTTGATTGCAGTCTTCGCTACCTTCGGTGCCTCTGAGGAACGCATCCAGAGGGTCCTTGGTGGCAGTGGTGGCAATGGACGGAGTGGGGGAACTGGTAAGGATGGCCCGGGTGAGGTGGTTGATCGACTGAGTCGTCGGGCGAGCAGGAGTGTAGCCAGAGTGGTTCCAAGTTGTGCAACCAGTCTTCTTGCAAATGAAGCATCTCTGCTCGCGAAGACACTTGGCTCATTCTGCTGGCATGATCGTAAGACAATCAACATCCATAGCATTGGGATCCCTGCGGCTACTATTGTTTCCACCAAAGGATACCTGTGGTCCTCTTCTAAGGTTTTGGATTCTCCTGAGCCCTCCCTCAATTTCGAAGGCTTTGGAGTAGATCTCTTCCATACTCTTGGCATTTTTGAGTATTCCGGACAGAGTGAGCGGGGTGGCAATGGGGATGGAGAGCCCTCTGAGGAACCATTCAGAGAGGGCAGCGATGTCAGATATTCTGGTTCTGACAGCAAGCATGGAGAAGATGGAGACATATTTCTTGAAGCCAGAATTGTCTCTCGCATCTTGGACAAGATTTGCAATCTTGATTCTCGCGGAAGCGGTGGTATCATAGGAGGAAAAGGTGGTATGGAAAGCTTTGGTAACTTCTTCAAACTTTCGTTCTCCCTCGGTGAGTGTATTATCATTGAGCTTGGTAAGCCAAGCTTCGGAGAAGGACTTCTCTCGTCCTTTGGACATGTGGTTGAGGAAAATAAGGGACTTGGCACGATCATTGTATTTCTCTTCATGCAGAGAGAAGTATCCTTGCATGGCAAGGTACCATCTGTGAGCGTCATCTGGTTCTCCTGAGAATTCTTCAGGGTGAGCGGCTTTGATCTCACCCATCCCAATCTGATCTTCATCGTCAGAATCATCACTGTTTGGGTCAGGGTCTGGGTCAGGTCCGTATCCGGGCAGATGGGAGTAAGCTCCGGTTTCACTGGGTAGAACGTTTCTTCCAAGGACGTGGGAGTAATATCCAGATGCTGGTTCTGGCTGGTCGACTTGGATAGGTTCTGGTTCTGACAGTTGCTGTGGGGAAGGATCTGCCAATGGGGTCTGACTTTGGGATGGCTGACTTGAAGTGGTTCGAACGATGGAAGGGGAGAGAGATGGAGTACTCCGAGATGTTCCTCCGATCCTTCTGGAAGCGGAAGAGGCTGGTGGTATGGCTGCAAAGGTTCCAGGTGGTCCTCGTTGATTCTCCTCGTCGGACAGTTCTCCGAGTAGGCTCTGTAAATTTATACGTCTCGTTGCAGCGGCTTCTAGACTACCACCTGGCAGTCACTGTTATCAAGAGTGGATCCTGGGGCATGGCAGCTCCACAGGCAAAGAATAACTTTGATCTTTTGTTATGACCAGTGTAACAAATAACGTGTACGTGGATGACTGAAGTCAAGAGCGCTACAGACAGGTCTTCCTCTGAAGACGACAGCGACCTTCTTGGTCTGCAAGCGGATCACCCAATCGGCGAGCGGTGTGCAACGGTTGTGGCAACCTCAGCTGGCGTGCTGTTCGCAATGGCAATGAGCGGGCTCCCTCCAGGCACACAAGGAGTAGTTGGCTATGGACAGGTTGTGGGCAAGGCCTGTATCTGGGCGCGGCCTCTGGGCAATAGGTGGCTGGACATGGCTAGCATTGGGCAATGGCTATCGGACTGAT
The DNA here is from genome assembly GCA_003316035.1 of Neoboletus subvelutipes. NCBI lineage: Eukaryota > Fungi > Basidiomycota > Agaricomycetes > Boletales > Boletaceae > Neoboletus > Neoboletus subvelutipes. The sequence continues at coordinate 5,360 of QFEF01000398.1, forward strand.
CCTCTGATCAGGGACAAAGTGGTGACACCTCCGTATAGAAGGTTCACAGCTACTTGATTGAGCTCTGATTGACAGAAGATCAAGATCAAGATTTAGATGAATGAAACACTGGTTTCGCAACGCTGGCACAGGCGCTGACAGCGAAGATTTTGAAATCCACATAAGATTGCATAGATCAAAATTAGAGTTACATGGGCGGCGATTCTAGCTATTTATACTAAGCCCCTTTAGGGCCAGCTAAAGATAGAATCTCCGCTCTAAAGTCTAAATAGGAAATGACGTGTCACATCGCGTATGGATCAAAAGGAAAGACGCGTCGGGTCACATAAGATGTAAAAGGAAGGGACGCGTCGCGTGAAGTATAAAAGGAAAGATGCATCGCGTGAGATATAAAAGGAAAAGACACATCGTGTACCAAAAGAAGAAGACGCATTGTGTAATATGAAATAAGATGCTGCGGGCACAGCTTGACTAAATAAAGAAATGAACTGAGGCCGATGAGTCATGATGAAATGGATACGAGTCATATACGAGAGAATATGACTTAGGAGTTAAAAGGTCTGCAGTGAAATGAAAGAAGTCCAAGAGGCGATTAAGGTTGGAACAACGAGGAGTCCAGGATGCCTTCCCATACCTCCTGTGGGATGTCCAGGTCTGGGAGGATGTCGTCCCAGAGAGAATCGGATATCGGGGCGGATACTGATAAGTCAGGAGATGCCATAGGTGACAGAAAAATGGTACCCCCTAGGACACTTGTAACAGTGATCCGATTGCAGACCAAGAAGGTCACCCATGTCTATAGAGGTAGACTTGTCCTGTAGTGAAGACCTCAGTCTTCTGCATATGCATTATTTGTTACACTGGTCATAACACATCCTCAAGATGGGAGAGCTGTTTTTCCAGTGCAGGTAAGAAGGTGGTACCGAGAGGGAGGTATGATCTGGGTTCATATCCCATGATCAAGGAAAAAGGGGACTTCCCCATAGATGAATGCATGGCGGCATTATGGGCAAATTCAGCAGCAGTAAGGTGTTCCAACCATTGTTCGGGCTTTCCTTGGCAGAATATCTGGAGGTAAGTCTCCAACTCTTGGTTGTATCTTTCGGTTTCTCCATCGGATTGAGGGTGATAGGCAGTGGACAAGGATATATCGTAGTCCAGTAACCAGGCCAGTTCCCTTGTGAATGCAGAGGCGAACTGAGGTCCTCTATCCAAGGTCAATCTGTCGTGTAAACCAAATCTTTTGAAAACGTTTTCATAGAAGAGTTGAGCAATTCCTGCTGAATCGACAGTTTTTGTGCAAGGAGCGAGAATTACCCCCTTACTAAGGCCATGGTCGACCATGACCATTATAGAATCAAAGCCCCGCACCGGGGGAAGGTCTGCAATCAAATCCACTGACAGGTGGGAAAAAGGACGAGATGTTTGGACCACAAGGGGCATAAGGGGTGGGGCAGTGGGGTGGGTTTGTACTTTATTAGCCTGGCAGACGGCGCAGCCAGCCACAAACCGACGGACAAAGGCAGACATGCCTGGCCACCAGTAATCTTTTAAGAGGAGCGCAACAGTGCACATATGGCCATCATGGCCTCCTTCTAGTGAGGTGTGTGCCTTGAGTACAAGTTCCTGGCGGGCATCACCGGGGATATACATACAGCCCTTGAAGTAGAGCTTTCCATCAAGGAAAGTCCAGTTGGCAGGGGATGTTATGGTCCCAAACCTTCACAGGTCGTTAAAAGGGACATAGTTGTTTTTCTTTTCTTTTTATCTTATCTTATTGCATCACATGACTAGATCACATGACCACTAGACTGAAGCTAGTTCTCTTTCAGCTGGTTCACTTGCGCTCATAGATGCACTTCACTCACAGAGTCTAGACTTGATGTCAAGAACTCTTTCATACCTTAATATATCCTTATATATACTAATGACTTCCCACAGTCATATCTGCTCCTTCTATTCTTCTTTTCATTTCCGTGCCTCATGTCAAACTGTCATATCCCGTCCAACTCTGGTACTCCGTTCGTGACTCCTGGCCTCTACACATGAACTCCGGTGCATTCTCGCCCAAGATGCAACTCTGGACTTCCGGACTTGTACCACCCTCCTTATATGTTCATATTCATTCGCTTACATATTTGACACTTCGCATACCTACTGACTTTGCTTCACATTCTCCTCCGTACCGATGCTCCGCTTAGGAGCACAGCTCCGTTGACATTATTTGACACCCTCCGTTAACAATATTTGACATTCTCCGTTGACACTATATTTGACACTCCCTTACTTAATACTACCTCTCCATAGTATAAAAACCCTCAAGATCACTCCTGTATCTCTTCAGTTCGAATATCAATCAAAGCATTACTCCTGTCCTTTCTCTGAGTCTCGAAGACTCTCCTCTAAACCTCCGCTCGACTTGACGTTGTGACCGATGATCAATGTCATTACCTCCGACCCTTTGACACCTCCGAAGTCTGGGACCAGGACTCGTGTAAGGGTGCACCACATATGGTGAAGCCAAGTCCCAACCCACCAGTCAACTCCGGTGTTCCGGAGTTGATCCCAGAGTAAACCGGTCTTTAACACAAACACATGTTAGGCTTCTCTTCCATTCTGCCACAGCATGCTGTGTCCTCATTCTTTTAATCTCCATTCCTCATGCTAGATGCATGCATCACCTCATGTATTTAATCACCGCTACTCATCGGTAGATCTGTTGTACACATATACAAGTAGTAGTTTTGCTATATAAACCCAGAGACTATGACGGGTAATCCCCAGTCTAGTTCTCTTCGGAATTTCTCTTCTCTCAAGGAATCACTCAGTAGTTCTCCTCTTTTACTTTCCCAGTCTAAGTATTCTTGTGCAACCTAGGGTTATAGGCCTTTGAGGGTTGTTTCAAGGGAGGACCGTCCAAACAAAGGTATATTGTTTTCCATGCCCTTCAGGGTGTCAATGACAAGGGGGTTGTTACGGCTCGATCCGTGCACACGATAACTTCAATCAAGTTATCTTATCTTATCTTATCAGATATGATTAGATTGCATCTAATCTCTATACTGAAGATAGTTCCCTTCAGCTGGTTAGGCCATGAGCGCCACTAATCACGTGACCTAGTATCACATGACTTTCCCATCACGTGATCAGAGATCACATGACTCACAGATGCTAGTCATCTATTACGATATCAGGAATCTACGATCTAGTTCTAGACTTCCTCATGACATCCTCATGACTTTAATGTCTGTGCTGTGCACATATTCTTATTTGTCACACACATGCTTGACGCATGTTATTCATCTCCGTTCCTCATGTTTGACACATGATAACACTTCTCTTCCATTTCAGAAGCAGTGCTTCTTACACACTCCTTCAGCATGTTTGATACACGCCTTATCCTCATGCTTGATGCATGTTTTCCTCATGTATTTAATCACCGTCTCTACATCGGTAGATCCGTAGTACACATGTACATACATAGAGATGATATATAAGACCAGGAGTCTAGCACTGGTAACCCCAGTCTAGTTCTCTTGGAGTTTTCCCCTTCAACAAGAGATCCACTCAGGAGCTTCTTAGCTCAAACCCCCAGTTTCATCCTTGAGTCTTGGACTTTGTCACTCCTCGCTCACCTTCCTGTTATACTACAGTCAGATCTTAGCTCGGCATCCCCAAGACATTAGTAGTTGTTGTTGGGTCGTTTCAGGGGTCCTCCTCTGAGGACTGACAGATTCGATCAGCTAGTGTGAGATCGAGAGTCCGAACTTGGTGGGCAAAGGTGTTACAAGTATCTTAGGGGGTACCATTTTTCTTTCGCCCATGAGCTCACCTGACTTGTCGGTATCTGTCCCGATACCCGAGTCCCTCTGGGACGACATCCTACCTGACTTGGACATCCCACCCGACATATGGGAGGAGTACTTCCACTCGGCACTCTTCGAGGACTAGCCTTCGTTCGGACCCATTTCACTTCTAACTGCAGACCCTTTAATCTCCTAAGTCATATTCTTTCATATATGACTCGTGATCCTTCCATCATGACTCACCCTGGCCTCAGTTCATTTCCTATATTTCATTTCATCTAGATTAGTTGAGCTGCGCCCACAGTATTGCATTTCTTATTTAACTCAAGACATGTCTTTCTTCTTCTGGTATGCAACACGTCTTTCCTTTTATATCTTACGCGACACAACGCGTCTTCATTTACCCTTTAGTATCATACACAATGCGATGCGTCATTTCCTCTTATATCTTAGAGCGGAGATTCTATCTCTAGACCGGCCCTAAAGGGGCTTAGTATAAATAGCTAGAATCGCCGCCCATGTAACTCTAACTTTGATCTATGCAATCTTACGTAGAATTCGAAGCCTTTGCTGCCAGCACCCGTGTCAGTGTCGTCAGTCTTCCGAGACAGGTGTCTCATTGTGCCGTCAGTCTAGATCTCGATCACTGTCAATCAGTAGATCGATCTAGCAACTGTGAACCTTCTATAGGGAGGTGTCACCACTTTCATCCCTGATCAGAGGATCAGTCCGCTAGCCATTGCCCAACGCTAGCCGTGCCCAGCCGCCTATTGCCCAGAGGCCGTGACCAGATACAGGCCTTGCCCACAACCTGTCCATAGCCAACTACTCCTTGTGTGCCTGGAGGGAGCCCACTCATTGCCTTGCGAACAGCATACCCGCTGAGGTCACCACAACCATTGCACACCGCTCGCCGATCAGGTGATCCACTTGCAGACCAAGAAGGTTGCCCGTGTCTACAGAGGTAGACTTGTCCTGTAAGCAAAGACCTCAGTCTTCTGCATACGTGTTATTTGTTACACCGGTCGTAACAAAAGGCATCATTAGGCAACAATTGGACATCGGCATTGTCCGTGGTAGTGTTGACGGCGTCACATTGAGACAAGGCATCAGCCAGTCCCATTTGAGATCCGGGTAGGGCAGTGTAGGCAAGGTCAAAATCCTGCAAAAATAACAGCCACCTGGCTTGGCGATGGGATAACTTCCGAGGTTGCTTAAAATAGGTAAGGTTCTTATGATCTGTAAGAACCATTATGGGAAAGGCAGATCCTAATAAGTATTGGTGCCATTCTTCTAATCCTCAGATCATGGCAAGTAATTCCTGGTCGAAAATGTCATAATTGCACTTGGCAGGGGTGAAGGTCTGGGAGAGATAGCCACACGGCTTATAATCTCCATTGGGGTCTCATTGCATGAGGACACCACCTGATGCAGTTAACGACGCATCAGTCATGATGGTAAACAGGCGATTGGGGTCAGGGAAAGCTAGGACAGGTCGATGGGTGAAGGCATCCCATAATAATTGGAACCTAGTTTGATGTTTATCGGTCCATTCCCAGGTCTGGTTCTTCTTGGGTAAATCCAGAAGGGGTCAGGCGAGCTCCGAGAAGGAGGGGATGAACTTCCTGTAGAAGTTGCAGAATCCTAGGAAGGAGCGGACATCTTTAACGTTTACTGGGGGGGTCCATTCTTGGATGGCCTTCAACTTGGTTGGGTCCATCTGGACACCTTCCTTGCTGATAATCATTCCAAGCTATTTGATGGATGAGGCGGCAAATGTGCACTTTTCCAGCTTGAGATACATTTCATGTTCTTGGAATCGTTGGAGGACCTTCCTTGTCCGATCCTCATGGGAGTCATGGTCGGAGGAGTGGATCAATAGGTCGTCCATATATATAATCAACCATCCTTCTGCGATGAAATCACCAAAGAGGTCGTCCATGAACACTTGGAAAGTTGCTGGGGAGTTACATATCCCAAAAAACATTACCGCCAGTTCGAATAGCCTGAATGGGGTGAGGAATGTGGCTGTTACGACCGGTGTAACAAATAACACGTACGTGGATGACTGAAGTCAAGAGCGCTACGGACAGGTCTTCCTCTGAAGACAATGGGACCCTCTGGTCAGCTAGCGGATCACCAGATCGGCTCAGCTGTGTACAACGGTTGTGGCGACTTAACGCGGTGGCGGCTTCTTCAGGTGGCGTTCCTGTCAGCGGCGAAGAGTGGGCTCCCTCCAGGTACACAAGGAGGAGTCGGCTATGGACAGGTCGTGGACAAGGCCTGTATCTGGGCGCGGCCTCTGGACAATAGGCGGCTGGACGTGGCTAGCGTTGGATGATGGCTAGCGGGTTAACCCTCTGGTTAATGACAAGGGAGCTTGTGACCTCAGCCGGTGAGCTGTTCACAAGGACAAAGGAGCGACCTCAGCTAGACAGCTGTTCGCAGTTACTTGATCGAGCTCTGATTGACAGAAGATCGAGATCAAGATTTAGACGTTGATGAAACACTGGTTTCACGATGCTGGCACAGGCGCTGACAGCGAAGACTTTGAAATCCATGTAAGATTGCGTAGATCAAAGTTAGAGTTACATGGGCGGCGATTCTAGCTATTTATACTAGCCCCTTTAGGGCCGGTTAGAGATAGAATCTCCGCTCTAAAGTCTAAACAGGAAATGACGCGTCGCATCGCGTATGAGTCAAAGAAGAGACGCGTCGTGTCGCGTGAGATATAAAAGGAAAGAGACGTGTCGCGTCGCGTGAGATATAAAAGGAAAGAGACGCATCGTGTGAAGCGGAAAAGGAAAGACGCGTCGCGTGAGATATAAAGGGAAAAGACGCGTCGCGTACCAAAAGAAGAAGACGCATCGCGTAATATGAAATAGAAGCTGTGGGTGCAGCTCGACTAAATAGAGTGAAATGAACTGAGGCCGGTGAGTCATGATGATAGGAACACGAGTCATATACGAGAGAATATGACTTAGGAGTAAAAAGGTCCACAGTGTAAAAGGAAAGAAGTCCGGGGCAGATTATGGTTGGAAAAGCGAGGAGTCCAGGATGCCTTCCCATACCTCCTGTGGGATGTCCAGGTCTGGGAGGATATCGTCCCAGAGGGAATCGGGTATCGGAGCGTATACCGATAGGTCTGGTGATGCCATAGGCGAAAGGAAAATAGTACCCCCTAGGACACTTGTAACAGCGGCTTTCCACCGATCTTCTGGTTTGATGAGGACATTGTTATATCCCCATCGTACATCGAACTTAGTGAAGATGGAGGATCCTTTCAGTTGATCTATCAGATCAGAGATGAGGGGGAGGGGATACACGTTCTATTACAACTGGTGTAACAAATAATGTGTATGCAGAAGACTGAGGTCTTCGCTACAGGACAAGTCTACCTCTGTAGACACGGGCAACCTTCTTGGTCTGCAAGTGGATCACCTGATCAGCAAGCAGTGTGCAATGGTTGTGGCGACCTCAGCTGGTATGCTGTTCGCAAGGCAATGAGCGGGCTCCCTCCAGGCACACAAGGAGTAGTTGGCTGTGGACAGGTTGTGGGCAAGGCCTGTATCTG
>QFEF01000402.1:0-16074 GCA_003316035.1 Neoboletus subvelutipes
TCTCGCCTCTTCTTGACGCCAAGTGGAGCGATGGTAGTGACATGTTCTAACGGAGAGCTCTGGCAAGATGAAGTATTCAGACTTCGTGTTAGTACTATCAGCGAAGATTTGCGCGTAGCAACGTGGATTTATTCCAATATTATATCGAATCATAGTTCTGTTGTACATCCGCAATGTCCAGTTGAGATCAGCGGAAAGGGTTAAACAGTAGTAGATCTCACCCACACTCCCGCCTCTCTTGTGTTCTGTTTAGGGCCGTCCTTCCCGCAAGCCTGCATGCAGGTAAGTTGATTTGTCAAGCACCCGCATGAAGAGATACCCATACCCCTTGTAAGCTTTGGCATATACATACAGTATATATTCCGGCAGACCTCGTAGAGATAGCAAGTCTTCCTTGTACCCGTATGTCGTAGTCACCCATACAGAGCATGGTCCAGTTCTGTTCGTCCGTCTGTCTCAGTGTTTCCCGCCGTAGGCCACGGCAGGCTTCCACCCCTCAGGGGTACTCATCGGCTGCCTCATACCCACAGTAATAATAATCAGTCAGAACACCGCTCTCATACAGATTGTAGCAGGCGTTTGGCGGGACGATCGGTGGATAATTGCAGTTAACGCCCTCGGGGCATGTGATAAGTACCCGGGCGTAGTTGTTGGGATCATACCAGTAGATAGACTGGAAGCCCATGCCACCCGGGGCGCCCTCCCCGTCGTCTTCAGTGGCACCGAGAAACTCGCCGTCGACAATCTCACACGTGCCTGTGCAGTCTGGGGCGCTGCAGAAGACGAACGCATCACCGGAAGAGGGGAAGGCAACATCAGGGTAGCCACTGGTAGCCTCAGCAGTTAGTTAGGCAAGAATGCCACTCATAGCGAAGAGGGCGGGTAAGAAGAGTAGATGAGCGTTAAAATACATGCGTGAAGGGCCAAGGAGTTCGACGAGGGCAACGAACTTGCGGGTTGGAATCGAGATTTTGGGTGCTTGGCACTCTCATGTGAAGCGAAGGTCATTTTTGTTGGTGGCCGCATCGTCAGATGGCGACTGGGTAGGCTGACCTGTCCTCTTGAATGTGTGTCCACGCTTAATATGACAATGTGGGTGGGTGTAGGCACTGTAGAAACCGTGGCACAAAATCTGGGGTCGGTACTTGCAAGTAAATATAACAAGTCAACAACTGCTCTTGCCTGAGTATACTGTTAGTAGGATATCACGCTGAAGCGGGACAAACAGTCTCATCCCAAAAGGTACTTCCCGGATGGTGCAGGTGTCAGTACCGTCTCACACCAGTCTTCTCGACCAGTTCATTGATCTCCTGCGGCTCCGTCACGGTGCCTGTGAACATAATATCGCCACATTCACCATCGTCGACAGGAGAGTACGTTAGGTGTGTCTAGACGCACACGTTCAGCCCAAGGAACATGTAGGGAAGCCTAGCAGCAATGCAGCATACGAAGACCCTGGAAGGGGAATGACCGTGATGCAAGCGAGCCAACCGAAGCATCGGCAGTGGGAAGTTGCTCAGGGGTGTCAATCTTATTCGGCTCGGTCAAGGTATCAACAATATTGTTGCAGATAATATTCTGCCGAGACGCGGTGACCAATCATGATTCATGGATTAGATCCACAAAGAATTCTCACCTCTTCTTGAAGCCAAGTGATGCTGACGGCGGTGACATCTTGTAACGGATAGCTGGAGGAAGACAGCCCGGATGTTCAGACAGTTCAATTCTGAGACTTTTTGGATAGCTCGGTTTCCGCAGTTTGAAAAATGTTGATACAACCTGCTGGGCTGCTGCCAGAAACACCTTGTTTGTTGAGTCGCCCTACGGGAAAATCCATTCCGGGGTGTCATAAGAATGTGCTAGTCCAGTGGCCAGCCTGTCAGAACTCTCTTTTTCCCTTTCACATTATCACGTTCTAGACCACTACGTCATACATGACATCACGCTCACTAATCACATACGTCATACCCTTTACCATAGAATCTTCTCTAATGTTCTACGACATTCCTTTGACGTCATAACTGACTTTCTAGCTGAGTTAGAATACTTCCACAGAGGTATAAGTAGTCGTCCATACGCTGTATCTCTCTTTCTCCTTAGCTTTGGTATAGCCATTCATCGGCATTGATCCCTACGGTTCACTTTGAGCCTAGCCTAGTGTTGAGTCTTGACATTATACCAAAGCTATCCTAACCGCTACTCTCAGGTGACCCTTGCCACCTTTCTTTAGATCGCCTTTGACGTTGGTACTTTACCTTCGTCGCTGTTCTCCCTGTCCTGTGCAGCGATTTCGATCCCTGGGACTCCATTTTCCCACAGACAAGTCCTAGTGTCGTATGACAGGCAGACTTCATCTTCACACCCTTGAACGTCGAAAGAGACTCGCTGCCCAGGCTGCTGAGCGCCGTTCAGCTGAGCTCCGCTGACTCGAACGCTGTCACCTTCGTGAAGAACGACGAGCCGCCCTCGCCAACTACCTCGCTTACTGCTACCGCTGCTGGGAAGAGCAAGAGCTCGCCTTCCAGTAAACCATCTTCTATCATAATCCTCTCTCCCGCCACCTCCTCTATTTGTCTCTGCAACAATGAGTCATCTGTACCCAACCACCGGAAGGAGGACCACTACGTCAGGTCCAGACTTCCCATCCCTGGCGGATATCCAAGCAGCTCTACCTGGTCTCCCTCTGCCCTCTCCCTCGCCCTGGGACGTCCATCTCCCTCCGTCGGTGGTCTCTTCACGCACCGCATCCCCGATAGCGCCTATTCCAACGTCATATGGACAATGTGCTCTGAAGGAGTTAGAGGAGCAACAGGAATACTACAGCAAGCAGGAGATGTGGATTTCGAGGTGCCGACGGAACCCTGCAACTGTGGGACCACCCCAAGAGATTCCTCACAGTCTCCTCCCCTGGTCATCCCCCGCTTCCGCCTCATCGAGGAACTTGACCTTGAGACCTCTTCCTACGCCTCCTCGCGCCCCCACTCAAACCTCTCACTTGGTCAACCCCTTGACGATCCATGACCAGCAGGCACCTATTGTGAACCTACCGAGCAGTGGTGCCTCTGGAAAACTCGGGAAATCCATCGTCGCCAAACCAGAAATATTCGACGGTGACAAGAACAAGTGGATCGGATGGTCCCGACAGATGTCGCTATACCTCCGAGGGTTCGAGCAGGAGCCGACAGACTGACAAAAGATATTAATCGTCCTTTCCTTCATGCATGGAGAAAATGCGGCAGGACGATTTGCAGACTTGTGGACCCTGCAACATATCGATGGGATCCATAAAGCCTCTTTCGACACTTTTATCAAGTCCCTCACTGCCGTGTTCCAACTGTGTGCCATTCAGTGACAGGCCGAAGAAAAATTATTGAATTTGAAACAAGGAAAAGAGACGGTGGAAGATTTCATCACCAAGATGCAACAACTGGTGATTGAAGCAGAATACGACGTCGAGATGCACGGTAGGATACTAATCGGCATCATGCGACGAGGAATCCACAACGACGTGGTCGAATACATTGAGCGAGCCAAGCCAGAGCTCCTCGAGACGGAAGACTTCTTCCAATGGGAGAAAGCCATCACTCGTGCCGACCAAGTCTTAAAGGAGATAGCATCGAGAAAGAGAGGTTCGCAACCCACGACCTCAACCTATCACCCGCAGTGGAAACCATCAGTACCTTCCACCTCGTCTTCATCTCTCCCCGCTGTCGCAGCCCCGCACCCTAATCAAGCAGGTACCTTCGCCGGTGCTGGTGCTCCTATGGACATCGGAAAAGCTCGTGCCGAAGGATTATGTTTCAAATGTGGTGAGAAATGGCCTTGCGCCACCCATTTCCGTCCCCGTCCCCGCCCCATCAGAAAGATGGACTTCCGTGGTGTTACGTTAGAATACTTGACCGTCGAGGAGCTAGAAGAACTCCTCAAGGTCAAGGACAAGGATTTTCCCAACGGCAAGTAGATAAGCAATCGTCTACAAGCCTGAACAATTCATCTACAGTTTCTCCCCCATGTACTACATTTATGAATCGATATACTCCCCTCTTGATCGAAAACTGTGATGACCAATCAACTGCACAAGAACCAAAAATCGAAGTACAAGCTGCTGAGCGCTTCATGCCTATGATTCAAATCCTAAAAAGACCTAAGGGAGCGCTGAGGGCTGATCACCCCCCGCTTGTTGAAAGATCCCCTAGTAGTGTCTTGGACTTGAAAGTCCAAATCCCCGAAGGAGCCTCTGTTCGGTCCGGCGAACAAGCGATCAAGAGGGACACGAAGGGATCCGGTAGACAGACTTGGTCTAATACGGTAGATCCTTGGTCCACATTGTGGATTCAAAAGGTTTGCCAAGAAAAGGATAAGAGTTGGGCAATGTCCCATCTTTGATCTTTTGTTCACGACTCGAGGCGAGCAGAAGTAACGACTGAGCTGGTACAGCAAGTCAAAGACATGACACAAGTTGAAGCTCACCTGACATTACGAGAGTTGCAACAACGACCTCATTTTGTTCGCCGATCTTCGTCATCATCGCATAACTCACTCGACCTTGATGTCTCTCTTCTCATGGACGACGGAAAGTCTTTCGTCACCAAGGCATTGATTGATTCTGGTTGTACTGGTTCCACCATTGACGCCTCCTTCATCGACCAACACCAGATCATGACATATGACCTTCCTCGTCCTATCCCCGTCTACAATGCCGACGGTTCTCCGAACTCTCACGGTGCTATCCGCTCCTTCATCCTTGCTGAGTTAACTATCGGTGATCATATCGAGAAGATCTCTCTCACAGTCACTGATCTCGGCACTCACCCCATCTTCCTGGGCTACGATTGGCTCAAAGCTCACAATCCTTCCATTGACTGGTCGTCGAAGACTATCACATTCTCCTGCGACCATGTTCCTGAGCTTCTCTCTGTGGAAGATGATGACGATGATGAGTCCCCGGAGTGTACTCGCGCATTCGAGGAGGGTGATCGTTGCTTCAAACTCGACATTGACTCGTATCAATCTGTTCGCGGTGTTGCACAAGACCTTGCGATAGCCGCTGATGTCAAATGATATGAACGATTATTTGAAAACATTGTACCTGAAGCCTACCACGATTATAAAGACATCTTCGACAAAGAAAACTTCAATGAACTACCACCATCACGACCTTGGGATCATGCAGTAGAATTAATCCCAGGAGAACATACCGTCGATTGCAAAACATACGACCTCACTCTCGATGAACAAAAGGAACTTGATAGTTTTCTCGAAGAAAATCTAACGTCCGGACGTATCCGCCCTTCTAAATCCCCCTTCGCATCAGCGTTCTTCTTTATCAAAAAGAAAGATGGACGACTTCGGCCAGTACAAGATTATCGCAAATTAAATGCGATCACCGTGAAGAATCGCTATCCTCTCCCATTGATCTCCGAATTGATCGATAAATTAAAGAAAGCGAAAATCTTCACGAAATTAGACATACGTTGGGGATATAACAACATCCGAATGAAAGAAGGAGACGAATGGAAAGCAGCCTTTCAAACTAACAAAGGGCTTTTCGAACCACTCGTTATGTTCTTCGGACTTACAAATTCCCCTGTGACGTTTCAAACCATGATGAACCATCTATTCCGAGACCTGATCAGTTGAGGAAAAGTGGTCATATACATGGACGACATCATGATTTTCATGGATACCCTCGACGAACACCAAGAAGTTACAAGACAGGTACTACAAATCCTTCGTGATAACAAACTCTATTTGAAACACACGAAATGTGATTTCGAACAAAGCGAAGTCGAATACCTCAGACTTCTTGTTTCTCACCAATCTGTTCGCATGGATCCGATGAAAGTCCAAGGAGTGACCAATTGGCCCGTACCATCGTCACGAAAAGAAGTCCGTAGCTTCCTCGGATTTCTCAACTTCTATCGCTGTTTTGTTAAAGATTTCTTGAAAATCGCATGACCATTAAATCAACTGACATCAGAAAAGAATGACTTTGTTTGGTCATCTGATTGTCAACAAGCTTTCAAAAATCTCAAAACAGCAATTACCACTGCCCCAGCTTTGTCGATGCCCGACGACTTTGCTCCATTCCGTATTGAAACTGATGGTTCTGGTATTGGAATTGGTGCAGTCTTGACGCAAAAGAAAGATGACTGTTGGCATCCTGTTGCCTACATTTCGAGATCCCTCAATGACACAGAACGAAACTATCACGCTGCTGATCTCGAACTTACCGCGATCATTTTCGCCCTCAAGGAATGGCGTCATTATCTCCTTGACGCTCACGTCCCCTTCGAGATCCTTACAGACCACAAGAATCTCGAATTCTTTAAGCGTCCACAAGATCTTTCGCGTCGACAAGCCCATTGGCACCAGTTACTGCAAGAGTACCATTTCTCTCTCGTACATCGTCCTGGCAAGACCAATCCCGCAGACCCTCTGTCCCGGAGGCCAGACTTTGAAAGGGAGGTGAAAGATAACCAAGCGGTAACCATACTTTCCCCCGAACTTTTCGCCGATGCTTCGCCGGCTGCTGTGCGCCAGACATTGTTCGAAAGTCGGATTCATTCCTTACAAGACAGAGCGGAGAAATTCGCCAAAGAAGGTGTGCAAAAAGAAAAGATTCCATGGAAAACTGTCAATGGAATCATCCATTGGGGTCAACAACTTTACGTTCCACAAGATGCGAAACTACGAGAAGAAATCATCATTAGTCACCATGACCATCCCCTCACAGGACATCCAGGAACGAGACGAACCATTGATCTCATCAAAGCACGATACTTCTGGCCTACACTCCGTAAAGACGTCGAAAAATACGTTGAAGGCTGTGACGCCTGTCAAAAGACGAAAGTTAAAAGATGAAAGACGCAGTTACATCCAAACGAGATAGCTGAATGCCCCTGGGATATTATCTCCATCGACATTATCGGTCCCCTTCCAATCTCAAATGGAAAAGATGCCATCCTCACAATCGTCGACACATTTTCAAAGATGATCCATTTATTCCCGGTATCATCGACAATTACAGCATCTGGTGTCGCTAAAATATATCGCGACCACGTCTTCAAACTCCACGGAACTCCTAGGAAAATCATATCCAATAGAGGTCCACAATTCGTGTCATCTTTCATGACAGATTTCCTCGAACTCCTCTGTATCCAAGGAAATCCCTCCACCACCTATCACCCTCAGACCGATGGACAAACCAAATGATTCAATGCGATGATAGAACAGTATCTTCGCATTTATGTCAACCATCGACAGACTGATTGGGTTGAATGGCTCCCTCTAGCCGAATTCTCCCACAACAACCAAATTTCTTCTTTGACTAAGACCTCACCATTCCTCTTAAATTCCGGACAAACTCCTCGTGTCTTTCCGACACAAAGTGTCCAATCAAGGAATCAAAACGAAGAAGCGACACGGTTCATACAAGAGATGAAAGCTTCTCATGTTCTAGCGAAACAAGCATTAGAACATGCAGCGAATGACATGAAATGCTTCTATGACCATACAGCTCGCCCAATCCGTGAATATTCACCCGGCGACCTCGTCTTACTCGAAGCAACCAACATTCGCTCTGAACAACCGTCGAAGAAACTTGACGATAAACGTTATGGTCCGTTTAAAGTCGTCAAGAAAGTAGGTACTTCTGCTTATGAACTCAAACTCAATCCAAAATGGCGAGGAATTCATCCCATCTTCAACGAGTGCCTTCTTCATCCGTATAAGAAAGGCGAGTTCGCTTCACAGAAACATCCTCCTCCCCCTCCTCCCGTCGTATTACCACAAGGAGAAGAACACGAGATAGAAAATATTGTTGACTCACGAGAACGCCGAGGAACAATCGAATATCTCATTCATTGGAAGGGTTTCCCTCGTGAAGAAAACGAATGGAAGAAAGCGTCAGAATTGACCAATGCTCCCGACGCCATCAAGGACTTCCATAGACGACACCCCACAGCTCCTCATCCTCAACCTCATCTTTGACTCCGTTACACTAGTGATATCCCACCTATTTATCCCGAACTCAACGATCTACCTCCGGATAAACCTTGCGAATGTCCCACCTGTCGCAAACTCCCTCTTCCTCCAATCACGACGAATGTTTTCTGTACTCCGGATTTCCTTTTCTTCTGCAATTCTATTAATCATATTCCTAAGACTGTCCCGGAGAACAGTCCTTGAAAGGGAGGTAATGTCAGAACTCTCTTTTTCCCTTTCACATTATCACGTTCTAGACCACTACATCATACATGACATCACGCTCACTAATCACATACGTTGAAACGACCCAAACAACTATCTATGTCTGTCTTGGGGACGCCGAGCTATGATCTTGACTATTCGAAGAAGAGGAGGGTGAGCGAGGAGTGACAAGGTCCAAGACTCAAGGTGAAGTGATTTGTTGAGCTGAGAAGCTCCTGAGTGGATCTCTGGTTGTAAGGGAATATCCAAGAGAACTAGACTGGGGATAACCCAGTCAAGTCTCTGGGTTTATATATCATCTCTATGTATGTACATGTGTACTACGGATCTACCGATGTAGAGACGGTGATTAAATACATGAGGGAAACATGCATTGAGCATGAGGATAAAGCGTGTATCAAACATGCTGAAGGAGTGTGTAAGAAGCACTGCTTCTGAAATGGAAGAGAAGTATCAACATGTGTCAAACATGAGGAACGGAAATGAATAACATGCGTCAAGCATGTGTGTGACTAATAATAATAAGTGCACAGCACGGACATTAAAGTCGTGAGGATGTTGTAATAGATGACTAGCATCTGTGAGTCATGTGATCTCTGGTCACGTGATGGGAAGGTCATGTGACACTAGGTCACGTGATGCGTGGCGCTGAGGGCCAAACCAGCTGAAGGGAACTATCTTCAATATAGAGATTAGAATTGATTTAATCATATCTGATAAGATAAGATAAGATAAGATAACTTGATCAAAATTATCATGTGCACGGATCGAGCCGTAACATACATCATACCCTTTACCATAGAATCTTCTCTAATGTTCTACGACATTCCTTTGACGTCATAACTGACTTTCTAGCTAAGTTAGAATACTTCCACAGAGGTATAAGTAGTCGTCCATACGCTGTATCTCTCTTTCTCCTTAGCTTTGGTATAGCCATTCATTGGCATTGATCCCTATGGTTCACTTTGAGCCTAGCCTAGTGTTGAGTCTTGACACAGCCCATATATGAGGCACATTGTCTATCGACAATTTGCAGGCTGGTGAACAGACTGAGTATGTGTCACAATGCACTTTTGTTATCACCGCATGGGAACGAGCAGGCACTGGCAAGAGTCCTACTAGCTCAGCTGGTCGGTGGGATCATACCTCATCACAGGTCACTGATGGCTCTCGCGAGTCGCTAATAAGAAGCCACCTTCACCCAAATCATGGAAGGGTGGTGGTCGGGGTAGCAGTTAAGCCCTGACGAGATCTTTCGCAGGTTCCAGTACTGTTCTGTGTTCTTCCGTGCTGGGAATCACCAGACAGTGACATTGTTATTAGCTTGGGTTCAGAGATAGAGCAGGTCCAACTAACCCTTTCGAATGTGGGCTCATAGGCAAGCGGGCTAACCTCAAACTTCTACGACGCTGATGGTAGGCTGGGTTGTCTCGCGCAACGCTACAAGTTGGAAAGGTGAATATAAAGAGAGCAGGTACATACTGCCTACAGCAAGACAACACGCATCCTGGACTAAGCCTGGACGAACTGGTGTTTAATCGGAACGAGGACGACCTCCCTGTGGTCACTGACGTCTCACTATCTGTCACCGCCCCTAGTCATCATGCCGTTGACGTTCTTTTGCATCAATGGTCTAACTACACCGCTCATGCTAAAAGGTGTATGACCCTTCGTAGAATGTGTCCTGACGCTTGGGCGAAACGAGCTCCGAATGCGAGTGTGGTTGGCTTTGCCCACATTTACGGAAACGAGACCGCCCCAATCATCCTCCACGCTTTATGCTGTGGCCGGGCGCTGCTTTGTCGCATCAAAACGTCAGGTTGGGCTTCCGAACGACAAATTACAATTTCCCTTGCTTCCCCCTCCCTGTGGTAGTAGCACAACCGTCGTTGGTATGTATTACCTTTAGTCAGGTACATGCGAAGCCGCTCAGCGGACGAGTCCAGAGTCCGGCTATGGAAGACACACGAAATGAACTAGTATTGCATGGCCTCAGTGGCCGGGCCGCGGGAACATGCTGTAGCCTTGGGGTCTGTCCAAATATTCAGTTTGTAGGAAGTCGCGGGCTGACGAGCGGGGACGGCAAGTCCTGCTCGGAAAAGGTACACGATCATGTAGCTAGTGAATAGAATGCTTACCTCCAGTCTCGACCGGAGGGAAAAGACTGGGAGGAGAACGTGGACGCGGGCGTTGCCCGATTAAGAATTTAATTAAAGCAACGAACGCGGTAAGTAGGCAAACGGTCAACCTCATTTGGGTGGCAGGTGCTTTCATCTAGAAATGTATTACGCTAATTGACAGGCAAATCATTGCTCTCCTTGAATAAACATTCTTGAGAATCCACTCGCAACTTGAACGACCCAGAATTTCCAGGAGGATCATGCTAATTTACTCATAACAAAGTTTAGCCAATCGGCGTGGTACCCGGGACTTAAAACTTGGCCAACACTGTCGACATGTCAACTTTGCACCCAAAACCAAACCGAGCCACCACTTCAATCCGACGTTACCAGGGTAGTTGACCTGGGGGCTGGCAGAATTCTTGGACAACAGCAGCAACAAATCTACGTAACTTCAAGCCGCCAATTGGCCGTAGTGCGGTTCATCGACAGTATCATGTATGTCGTGATTCAACGAAGTTCGTGTCCAATTCGCTTCTTCTAATCGCAAGTCTCGGAGTATCATTTACCCTTCGACTTCCTCCAGTTAATCTTCCTCACTAGAGGAGCACTAGCCTGATTGGCGGATCATGAGACCGGGGTTAATGGGGATTGCATGGTGAGTTATGGTCCGAACCTGCCATCAAGTGGCAACGCTTTCTGTTTCGTTATTTTCGTATGATACTTATCCAGGACTCTTCTTTTCTTTATCGTGACTTTCGCGGAAATCTCTATGAAACATTGGTTGTGACTCCTAGAAAGGCGGATATGGACTACTGCCGAAGTCTGAACTAGCCATTCATTTCGCCGGGTGGTAGACACGCCGAAGGGACTCTCACGAATCAAACCGCGTATGCGTATGCACACGAGGTTATCCATCTCTCCGATTCTGCGGCAAATGCTGCGCAGCGCTTACTGGATTCCCAAAATTGAGCCTGGTTTGCTGATAGGAGAGAATGTTCCAGGTACACAAGCCGTGCTTCCGAGCATCCTGTCAGTCTTTGGGTGCTATCCGAAATTTTCTAGCTCGGATCACTTTCACGCAAAGCACGTCAAGCCAATCGGAGACGAATGAATTTCGCGGTGAAGTCCTGAATGAGAGCTGTACATGCGTTCAAAACAGAGACCTATCTTGGGGCTCCGTCAAAGTTATGATGATCTAGCAGAGCATGAAGAACAACTACGCGAGCTTCGACGGAGGCGTCGACTTGCAAAACATTGCCAGTTTCCATTTCTGATTGGGCAGCAAAACTTCACGTTTGGTCATGAGGAGATCGAACGATTGCTTATGATGAATACCCATCATATATTTTCGGCTTGAGCTTCCATACAAGGGACAACCGACAGAAGCTGCGGGAAATTTCGATGGGGATAACCTTACCTGGTATGTCGGGTCGTTAATACTGGTGTGTTGATGTGGTCGTGATTCCTCCACACTTAATGAAGCGACAAGATATTATCATTTGCCAACAGCACATCACAACATGCGGTTCTTTGCATATCCCTGTCCGTAAGTACATCCTTACTCTCATTTGCTCCACCCAGGTCGCATCGGCCCCCCCTGAGTAGTTGCATAAGTCCAAGTCTTCCTTTTCAACCACTCTACAACGTCCACTGGCCCAGCCCCGGGAAACTACTACATCATCAGCAGAGGTACATAGTATGGCGGACCCTCATAGCGACCCCATTGCTGTCAAGTTCAGCTCCCCTGAACGTCATCAGACTGTAGGATGTGTCCACACGGGTGGTGAGTCCGACCCTTGACCCGAACATGTGTCATTGAAACCTCCGTATGCATCGCCCCAAGAAAATATTACCATGACGTCGGGATGGGGATGGGAAATTATTTCGCAATTGAAATTACACAGTCGTCTCATATCCCCATGGTACTATAGTGGTACTCTCCGTAACACGACGCATGTAAGAGTACCTGATTGAATTCGGAATGAAGTGAGGACTCCACGGTGTGAATGTCAGTGGTAAACTGGTAATGGTCAGGCTTGGAAACCGCAGATAGACTTGATGATGGGATGGAGATCACATGGCTAGAATTCACGATGAAGTATTATAACTTCGTGTTAGTACTATCAATGAATATTTGCGTGTAGCGCCACGGATTCGTTCCAATATTATATTGAACCTCAGTGCTGTTGTACATCCGCAATAGAAAATTCCCCGAGCTAGAATATCCAGTTGAGATCGAGAGGAAGGGTTAAAGCAGTAAGATCTCACCCACACTTCCGTCTCTCTTGTTTTTTTTTCTAGGGCTATCCTTCCCGCAAGCCTGTATGCAGATAAGTTGATTTTTCAAGAAGCTGCATGAAGAGATATACATACCCGTCTAGCCCGAGGCCGTCTCGTACCCGTAGTAATAATAGTCAGTCAGGACACCGTTGTCGTACAGATTGTAGCAAGTGTTTGGTCCAATGCTTGGTGAGTAATTGCAGTTGTAGGGGCCGGGGCACGTGTAGAGTACCCAGTTGGCGTTCTCGGGATCATACCAGTAAATGGACAGGAAGCCCATGTCGTTCGGGGAATACTCTGATTCGCCTTCAGTAGCACCGAGATACTGGCCGTCGACCATCTCACATGTGCCTGTGCAGTCTGCATCGCTGCAGAAGATGAACGCATCGCCAGCGGGGTAGGAAACGTCAGGGTAACCACTGGTAGCCTCAGCAGCTAGTTGCGCAAGAACGCCACTCATAGCAAAGAGGGCGGATAAGAAGAGTATACGAGCGTTGAAATGCATGGTGTGAAGAGCCAAGGAGCTCAACGAGGGTAACGAACTTGCAGGTTGGAAGTGCGGTTTTATAGGATTTTGGGTGCTCGGCACTCTCATGTGAAGAGAACCCACGCGAAGGTCACTTTTGTGGGTGGCTGCATTGTCAGATGGCGACCGGGTAGGCTGACCTGTCCTCTTGCATCTGCGTTCACGCTTAATATGACAACATGAGTGGGTGTAGAAGTCGAGGTACAACGATTGGCGTTGCTACTTGCAAATATATATAACAAGTCAACAAGTGCTCGCCTGAGTATACCGCTATCAGGTTAGACGGGAATACAATGCTGAAGCGGGACGACAGTCTCATCCCAAAAGGTACTTCCCTTTCACATCAGCCTTCTCGACCAGTTCATTGATCTCCTGCGGTTCCGTCATGGTGCTTGTAAACATGATATTGCCACATTCACATCACCGACGGGAGAGAACGTTTGGTATGCTTAGGCGCCGCAATCAGCTGAAGGAACAAGAGAAAAGATATAGGGAAGCTTAGCGACGTACGAAGATCATAGAAATAGAAGGAATGTGTGTGATGCAAGCGAGCCAACCAAAGCATTGGCAATGCAAAGTTGCTCAGGAATGTCAATCCTTTTCGCCTCAGTTAGTAAGTAAGGTGTCAACAATATTGTTGCAGATATTCTGCCACGACGCGATGGGCAAACATGGATTAGATCCATAAAGAATATTTCACCTTTTCTTGACGCCAAGTGACTTAACGGTGGAGGCATTTTCTAGCGAATAGCTCGGTTTCCGCAATTTTAAACACGTTGATGTGACCTGTAGGAGGCCATAGCACTGGCAGAAACAGCTTGTGGTATGTTGAGTCGTTCCGTGGGAAAACCAGTTCCAGGGTGTCATGAGAATGATCTGCGTCAGATGGACTTTCGATATCACCGCATGGGAGCGAGCAAGCGCTAGTGGGAACCCGGAAGAGTCCTGGTAGCTCGGCTGGTCGGTGCAGTCATACATCACAGCTCACTGGCACTGATGGCTAATGAAAACCCTACTTGTCCCCACGTTCACCCAAATCCTGGAAGGGCGGCGAGGTAGCAAGGCCCCTCGCGAGAGGTTTCGCCTGTTCGAAACCGCATGTCCTATGCCGCCACCTTACCTATCCACGTGCGTGCTGTACAAGTCAAGTGGGGCGCCTGATGGGTGTAGCAAATAGGACCGTCTAACTAACTCTCTCGAATGCGGGGCTCACAGACAAGCGAACTATCCTCAAACTTCTACGACGCCATTAGGTCGTCTCACACTGGGAGGGAGAAGAGAGAGCAAGTACACACTGTTTACAACAAGACAACACGCACCCTGCCCTGGACGGAGCTGGTGTCACTTAGTCGGAACGAGGACGGCCTCCCCGTGGTGTTTCATCATCTCTCACCGCCAATCGCGGTACTGTTACTGGTCATCATGCCGTGGACGTTCTTTTCCGTCAATGGTCCAACCTACCAGTTGGAATTCACGCTGCTCATGCTGAAAGGTGTATGACCCTCCCTTTCTAGAATGTGTCCTGACGCTTGGGCGAAACGAGTTCCAAGTGTGGATGTGGTTGGCTTTTGCCCACATCCACGGAAACAAGAGCGCCCCGATCAACCTCCACGCTTTATGCTATGGGCGGGCGCTACTTTGTCGCATCTGCACCTGTTGAGCTTCCGAACGACGGTCCCCGCTTCACCCTCCTGTAATAGTAGCACCGGGTCGCAAAACCTGCATTCAAGGATGTTTTCATCACCTTCTCGGATTCCATTGAATTCGTCGTCGTCGATCCAGAATCAAAGCGCGTTTCACATGGCGAACCATCATTTCCATGGCGAATGTAGAGTGGCAGACGAGCACCAATTTCAATGTCGTCTTTCTCGATCTTATTCTGCCACTGGCCAACAAACGTAAGGCCCCCGAAGACGAGATAATCAACCACATATATCCTTTCTCCGCGACATGCAGTTTGACAAGGCACAAGGCGCAATCCCCGTGGACCGTGGTGTCCCCACGATACCTTTGACTTTGGACGTACAATCAGAAGAGGAGGTGAATCCGCTCGCGCATTTCCATGACGTGATCTCGGAGGCGAATGCAACAGTGGGATACGATATCCCCAAGATCGTCTGTGGGAACCTGTCGACCCACAAGGTGGGTAGGGCATCACTGCATCAGTGACAGGGGAGTCACGCTCCTGAGCGGTTCGCCGCCCTCGCTGCTCAAAGTGTTCGTGAGGATGGCGGGAGGTCCTGGACAAGACGGGAGAGGGTGGTTGAGAAGCAGGTATTTACGCCGGAGGAGATCATGAATGAAAAATGCGCTAGGGAAGCCGGGTCGCGGACTCGCACACCGATACTGGCAGCCCTGCCCGTGCTGTAAGTATATACTTCATGACAACCCGCACTGTGGAGTCATACCAAGGTGAAGCCTCGGGCGACGGAAAACGAAGCTTGCCGGGTTCACCAAAGCTGGTTTTATACCATGGTGACAATGAGAAAATGCGCATGAGCTCCTACTTGAATTAGGATTGAGCGTGGGCCCCCAATAGCTATGCAAGGACACGAGGTGAACGTCAATGGCCCCCATATCCCTAGTGCTTCACACCAATTATGTATGATGCTGAAGGTGTGAAAATCAAATTCATGAAGCTTCTACATAATGATCTTCATTCACGTCACGCTGCTGTCGCATAGCTGGCGCCTCGAGAATGACTCCTCCTGCAACCCACTAGTTGTATGAGATCCAATCGCCAAGTTCCCGCATGCAACGGGGAGGAGTCACTTTGAAACGTATTTCTAGCCACAAAGTCATGTACTAGTACCCACAACTTGGAAACCACAGATAGACTCGATGACGGGATGGAGACCATACAGCCAGAATTCACGATGGAGATTCAGACTTCGTGTTGGTACTATCGATGAAGATTTGTATGTCGTGATGTGG
>QFEF01000402.1:16126-29478 GCA_003316035.1 Neoboletus subvelutipes
ATATATACTGTATGGTTAAGGCACACTCATACCTCAATATCTATCAGGGAGGAAAGACAAAGGGAAAAGTGTTACGATTGGTGTAACAAATAATGTGTATGTGGAAGACTGAAGTCTTCACTACCATTGATGATCCTCTGGTCTAAGGCCCTCTGGCCGATGGTTGTTGAAGTTCTAAAGAACTGAAGGACATTATGTTCCCAACATTCCGAGTCAAGGACCGGTAGCACAATGGTAGTGCAACCCAGTACTAGTGGCGTGGATCCAGGTTTGAATCCTGGTCGGTCCATTACTTTGAATTTCCAATAATGGTGGTGTGTGTGACAGTTGTGGTACTCCTTGGCGAAGCTGCAGTATTGTAGAAGTGGGCTCCCTCCAGGCACAGAAGGAGGAGTTGGCTATGGAGCAGTTGTGGACAAGGCTGCTATCTGTGGGTGGTCGCTCGTGGGTGAGAGCGACTGTTACAAGTATTCTAGGGGGTACCATTTTTCTCTCGCCCATGAGCTCACCTGACTTGTTGGTATCCGCTCCGATACCTGAGTCCCTCTGGGACGACATCCTACCTGACTTGGACATCCCGCCTGACATGTGGG
Organism: Neoboletus subvelutipes; assembly: GCA_003316035.1. NCBI lineage: Eukaryota > Fungi > Basidiomycota > Agaricomycetes > Boletales > Boletaceae > Neoboletus > Neoboletus subvelutipes. Next base: position 16,720 of record QFEF01000402.1, read on the forward strand.
AGGAGTATTTCCACTCAGCACTCTTCGAGGACTAGACTTCGTTCAGACCCGTCTCCTTTCTAACTGCGGACCACTATAACTTCTAAGTCATATTCTCTTACATATGACTTGTGTTCCTTTTCATCATTGACTCATTTCGGCCACAGTTTATCATGCCTATTTAACTTCGTTTCTATTAGTCGAGCTGTGCCCGCAGTATCGCATTTCATATTCTGTCAAGACGCATCTTTCCTTTTATATCTCACGTGATGTGACGTGACTCGCATCTTTCCTTTTATATCACACGTGATGCGACGCGTCTTCATTTATCCTTTAGAACCATACGTGATGCGACGCGTCATTTCCTTTTATATCTTAGAGTGGAGATTCTATCTCTAGACTGGCCCTAACGGGGCTTAGTATAAATAGCTAGAATTGCCGCCCATGTAACCTTAACTTTGATCTACGCAATCTTACGTAGAATTCGAAGCCTTCGCTGTCAGTGCCTGTGCCAGTGTCGTTAATCTCTGAGACCGGTGTCTCATCGTGCCGTCAGCCTTGATCTCAATCGTCTGTCAATCAGATCTTCAATCAAGCAACTGTGAATCTTCTATAGGGAGGTGTCACCATTTTTGTCCCTGATCAGAGGATCAGTCCACTAGCCATTGTCCAATGCTAGCCGTGCCCAGCCGCCTATTGCCCAGAGGCTGTGCCCAGATACAGGCCTTGCCCATGACCTGTCCATAGCTGACTACTCCTTGTGTGCCTGGAGGGAGCCCACTCATTGCCTTGCGAACAGCATACCAGCTGAGGTCGCCACAACCATTGCACACCGCTCGCTGATCAGGTGATCCGCTTGCAGACCAAGAAGGTCGCCCGTGTCTACAGAGGTAGACTTGTCCTGTAAGCAAAGACCTCAGTCTTCTGCATACGCGTTATTTGTTACACTGGTCGTAACAGTAGTCAAGAAGCCGCCGCAACGAGATGTATAAACTTACAGAGCCTACTCGGAGAACTGTCCAACAAGGAGAACCAGAGAAATCCCCCAGGATCATTTGCCGCTGTACCACCTACCTCTTCTGCTTCCAGAAGAATCGGAGGAACATCTCAGAGTACTCCATCTCCACTCCCTTCCATTGTCAGAACCACTTCCTCAGACCGTCCTTCCCGAAGTCAGACCCCATTGGCCGAACCTTCCCTAATGCTACCCTCAGAACCAGAACCTATCCAAGTAGACCAGCCCGAACCTCCTGCTGGATACTACTCCCACGCCCTTGGAAGGAACGTTCTGCTTAGCGAGCCCGACCCGTACCACCAAGACCCTGACCCAGAAGACCCTGACCCAAACAGTGACAATTCCGATGACGAAGATCAGATCAGGATGGGTGAAATCAAAGCCGCTCTCCCTGAAGAATTCTCGGGAGAACCAGATGACGCTCACAGATGGTACCTTGCTATGCAGGGATACTTCTCTCTCCATGAAGAAAAGTACAACGATCGCACCAAATCCCTCATCTTCCTCAACCGCATGTCCAAAGGAAGAGGGAAGTCCTTCTCCAAGGCTTGGCTTACCAAGCTCAATGATAATACGCTCACTGAGGGAGAACGAAAGTTTGAAGAAGTTACCAAAGCTTTCCATACCACCTTTTCCCCCTATGATACCGCTGCTTCCACAAGAATCAAGATTGCAAATCTTGTCCAAGATGCGAGAGACAATTCTGGCTTCGAGAAATATGTCTCCATCTTCTCCATGCTTGCCGTCAGAACCGGAATATCTGACATCGCTGCCCTCTCTGAATGGTTCCTCAGAGGGCTCTCCATCCCCATCGCCACCCAGCTCACTCTGTCCAGAATACCCAAGAATGCCAAGAGTATGGAAGAGATCTACTCCAAAGCCTCCGAAATCGAAGGAGGGCTCAGGAGAATCCAAAACCTTAGAAGAGGACCACAGGTATCCTTTGGTGGAAACAATAGTAGCCGCAGGGATCCCAATGCTATGGATGTTGATTGTCTTACGATCACGCCAGCAGAACGAGCCAAGTGTCTTCGTGAGCGGAGATGCTTCATTTGCAAGAAGACTGGTTGCACAACTCGGAACCACTCTGGCTACGCTCCTGCTAGCACGAAGACTCAGTTGTTCAACCATCTCACCCGGGCCATCCCGACCAATTCCCCTGCCCCGTCCATTGCCACCACTGCCACCAAAGACCCTCTGGATGTGTTCCTCAGGAGTATTGAAGGAAGTCAAGACCATGACCAAGTCCTTCGTACCTTGAAATCTATCTACGACCCTACTTGCGATGAAAATGGAGATCCACTTGTTGCCACCGAGGAGGTCAAAGTCCTCTCGGCCACCAAACTTGATGAAGAGTTCAATACATCTTTTTAGAGGGAAGGGGTGTACCAACGTCACTACCTTCCATAAATGTCGCCCCTGTATTTATTTCTGGATCAAAGTCTAATTCAATTCATCTTCCCCTCTCAATCTGGAAACAAAATGGGCAAATCGTTGGTGTGAACGCTCTCTTGGATAGCGGAGCGACAGGATGCTTTATAAGCAAGGAGGCAGTCACCCGACTGAAACTGCCGACCGAAGAATTAGCCATTCCTATTGCCGCATGGAACATAGATGGGACGCTGAACCAATCCGGAATGATAAAGGAGAAGACCACAGTGGTCATTGATCTCCAAGGAGTACGAGAGCAACGTGAGCTGCTCGTCCTCAACTGTGGAAAGGATGATGTCATCCTGGGCCTGCCATGGCTCTGAACTATGAATCCCAAGATAGATTGGCGGAATGGCACAGTTGTCATTACCCCAGCCAACTATAAATCGACCAACTTGGAAGATACCGTTCAGAGGTATTTGTTATGTTTCCTGGGTCATCAGGAGAACGACAACATAGAGAATGAACTCTATGACCAGTATAGAAGATGGACCATCCCAGATCGTGTCCAATTCCTGAAGCAAGAGAAGGGAGTTATTCCGAAGAACATTCTTCAATGAACTACCCTTTCTACCATGATCGCCCAGGCCGAGGGAACTAAGAAGGTAGAGCTGCCAAAAGCCTACCAGAAATACGAAGGTGTGTTTGATAAAAAGAATACTACGAAACTTCTCCCCTCTCGACCCTTTGACCATGCTATCAAGCTTAAAGACTCGTTTGTACCAAAACGAGCAAAAGCTTACTGTTACAAATGTCCTAGGGGGTACCCTTTTTCTCTCGCCTATGGCATCACTAGACCTATTGGTATCCGCTCCGATACCTGATTCCCTCTGGGATGACATCCTCCCAGACCTGGACATCCCACAGGAGGTATGGAAAGGCATCCTGGACTCCTCGCTGTTCCAACCGTAATCGCACCCCGGACTTCTTTCATTTCACACTGCAGACCTTTTACTCCTAAGTCATATTCTCTCATATATGACTCGTGTTCCCCCCATCATGACTCACCGGCCTCAGTTCATTTCCCCTTATTTAGTTGAGCTGCACCCACAGCATCTTATTTCATATTATGCGACGTGTCTTCTTCTTTTGGTATGCGACGCGTCTTTTCCTCTTTTATCTTATGCGACGCGTCTTTCCTTTTATACTTCACACGATGCGTCTCTTTCTTTTATATCTCATGCGACGCAACATGTCTTTCCTTTTGTATCATACGCGATGCGACGCGTTATTTCCTTTTAGACTTTAGAGTGGAGATTCTATCTCTAACCAGCCCTAAAGGGGCTTAGTATAAATAGCTAGAATCACCGCCCATGTAACTCTAACTTTGATCTATGCAATCTTACGTAGAATTCGAAGCCTTCGCTGCCAGCGCCCGTGTCAGTGTCGTCAATCTCTTGAGACAGGTGTCTCATTGTGCCGTCAGTCTAGATCTTGATCTCTGTCAATCAGTAGATCGATCTAGCAACTGTGAACCTTCTATAGGGAGGTGTCACCACTTTCGTCCCTGATCAGAGGATCAGTCCACTAGCCATTGCCCAACACTAGCCATGCCCAGCCACCTATTGCCCAGAGGCCGCGCCCAGATACAGGCCTTGCCCACGACCTGTCCATAGCTGACTACTCCTTGTGTGCCTGGAGGGAGCCTGCTCATTGCCTTGTGAACAGCACACCAGCTGAGGTCGCCACAACCATTGCACACTGCTTGCCGATCAGGTGATCCGCTTGCAGACCAAGAAGGTCGCCCGTGTCTACAGAGGTAGACTTGTCCTGTAAGCAAAGACCTCAGTCTTCTGCGTACGCATAATTTGTTACACCGGTCGTAACACTTACCCACTCAACCCTACGGTGTTACAAGTGTCCTAGGGGGTACTATTTTCCTTTCGCCTATGGCATCACCAGACCTATCGGTATCTGCTCCGATACCCGATTCCCTCTGGGACGACATCCTCCCAGACCTGGACATCCCACAGGAGGTATGGGAAGGCATCCTGGACTCCTCGCTATTCCAACCATAACCTATCATGGACCTCTTTCATCTTACACTGCGGACCTTTTACTCCTAAGTCATATTCTCTCACATATGACTCGTGTTCCTATCATCATGACTCACCGGCCTCAGTTCATTTCACCTTATTTAGTTGAGCTGCGCCCGCAGCTTCTATTTCACATTACGCGACGCGTCTTCTTCTTTTGGTACGCGACACGTCTCTTCCTATTATATCTCACGCGACGCGTCTTTCCTTTTCCACTTCACGCGACGCGTCTCTTCCCTTTTATATCTTACGTGACGCGACGCGTCTCTTCTTGACTCATACGCGACGCGATGCGTCATTTCCTATTTAGACTTTAGAGCGGAGATTCTATCTCTAACCGGCCCTAAAGGGGCTTAGTATAAATAGCTAGAATCACCACCCATGTAACTCTAACTTTGATCTATGCAATCTTACATGGATTTCAAAGTCTTCGCTGTCAGCGCCTGTGCCAGCGTCGTGAAACCGGTGTTTCATCAACGTCTAAACCCTGATCTTGATCTTCTGTCAATCAGAGCTCAATCAGGTAACTGCGAGCAGCTGTCTAGCTGAGGTCGCTCCTTTGTCCTTGTGAACAGCTCGCCGGCTGAGGTCACAAGCTATCGTCGCTGCTAACCAGAGGGTTAGCCCGCTAGTCATCGTCCAACACTAGCCGAGTTCCTAGCCGCCTATTGTCCAGAGGCCGCGCCCAGATACAGGCCTTGTCCACGACCTGTCCATAGCCAACTCCTCCTTGTGTACCTGGAGGGAGCCCGCTCTTCGCCACTGAGAGGAACGCCACCTCAAGAAGCCGCCACCGCGTTAAGTCGCCACAACCGTTGTACACAGCTGAGCTGATCCGGTGATCCGCTAGCCGACCAGAGGGTCCACCTGTCTTCAGAGGAAGACCTGTCCGTAGCGCTCTTGACTTCAGTCATCCGCGTACGCGTTATTTGTTACATCAGTCGTAACAAGCTTGTGACCTCAGCCGGCGAGCTGTTCACAAGGACAAAGGAGCGACCTCAGCTAGACAGCTGCTCGCAGTTACCTGATTGAGCTCTGATTGACAGAAGATCGAGATCAGGGTTTAGACGTTGATGAAACACCGGTTTCACGACACTGGCACAGGCGCTGACAGCGAAGACTTTGAAATCCACGTAAGATTGCGTAGATCAAAGTTAGAGTTACATGGGTGGTGATTCTAGCTATTTATACTAAGCCCCTTTAGGGCCGGTTAGAGATAGAATCTCCGCTCTAAAGTCTAAATAGGAAATGACGCGTCGCGTCGCGTATGAGTCAAGAAGAAGACACGTCGCGTCGCGTGAGATATAAAAGGAAAAGACGCGTCGCATACCAAATGAAGAAGATGCATCGCGTAATATGAAATAGAAGCTGCGGGCGCAGCTCAACTAAATAGAGTGAAATGAACTGAGGCCGGTGAGTCATGATGATAGGAACACGAGTCATATACGAGAGAATATGACTTAGGAGTTAAAGGTCCGCAGTAGGAAGTGAAAGAGGTCCGAAGCGAGATTAGGGCTGGAAGAGCGAGGAGTCCAGGATGCCTTCCCATACCTCCTGTGGGATATCCAGGTCTGGGAGGATGTCGTCCCAGAGGGAATTGGGTATCGGAGCGGATACCAATAAGTCTGGTGATGCCATAGGCGAAAGAAAAAGGGTACCCCCTAGGACACTTGTAACAGATGGTCCTCCCCGTCCCATATTTCGCACCAGTAACGCCTTGCAGAGAGTGTTTCCTGCACATGTACAGTTCGGGGGACCTACCTGTTTCCAATGTCGCGAACCCGGGCACATCCGCCCCAACTGTCCCCACTATATCTGCCCCTTCTGTAATATCGCTGCCCCTGGTCATTCCCAATACCAATGCCCCTCCACCCGTTGTGGTAAATGCAACACCATCAGACACTGTGCATGGAATTGCACCGAGGATGACATTGATCCTGCTATCTGGGATCTCACCGACCATGACATCAACGAGGGAGATAGGGATAATTGAGCTGGTGGCTCAACCTTGCAAGAACGAGGAGGGTAATGTTACAAGTATTCTAGGGGGTACCATTTTTCTCTCGCCCATGAGCTCACCTGACTTGTTGGTATCCGCTCCGATACCTGAGTCCCTCTGGAACGACATCCTACCTGACTTGGACATCCCGCCTGACATATGGGAGGAGTATTTCCACTCGGCACTCTTCGAGGACTAGACTTCGTTCAGACCCATCTCCTTTCTAACTGTGGACCACTATAACTTCTAAGTCATATTCTCTTACATATGACTTGTGTTCCTTTTCATCATTGACTCATTTCGGCCACAGTTTATCTCGCCTATTTAACTTCGTTTCTATTAGTCGAGCTGTGCCCGCAGTATCGCATTTCATATTCTGTCAAGACGCGTCTTTCCTTTTATATCTCATGCGATGTGACTCACGTCTTTCCTTTTATATCACATGTGACACGATGCGTCTTCATTTATCCTTTAGAACCATACACGATGTGACGTGTCATTTCCTTTTATATCTTAGAGCAGAGATTCTATCTCTAGACCAGCCCTAACAGGGCTTAGTATAAATAGCTAGAATTGCTGCCCATGTAACCTTAACTTTGATCTATGCAATCTTACGTAGAATTCGAAGCCTTCGCTGTCAGTGCCTGTGCCAGTTTCGTTAATCTCTGAGACCGGTGTCTCATCGTGCCGTCAGCCTTGATCTCAATCATCTGTCAATCAGATCTTCAATCAAGCAACTGTGAACCTTCTATAGAGAGGTGTCACCATTTTCGTCCCTGATCAGAGGATCAGTCCGCTAGCCATTGTAATGACCTCCTAGAAGATCACTAGCCGGACGACGTGTCTCGCAGCGTACACCAACTGCTGGCAAAGGTAAAAGATAAGAGGCGAGCGATATCCTTAATCACAGCGGGTTAGAAACCACACGATGACAAATGGATTAGACTGAGGTAGCAGGCTAATACATGACTGCCTTTATACTACTGAGAGATGTGCACAGACCAAGCAGTGCGTGAGAGAAATTACTATGTATGGATATAGTATAGTGAGAGAGTTCTTGATCGGTAATTAAATAAGAAGAGAAGTAAACGGAAATTAATAACATGTGTTTTTATGATGTCATGAGTCTAGACTTGCTGAGTCATAGTTTCTCATGGTCACATGTACTAAGAAGTGAAAGTGAAAGTTTGAAAATAATACTATTCATAACAGCCGTGCCCAGCTGCCTATTGCCCAGAGGCCGCGCCCAGATACAGGCCTTGCCCACAACCTGTCCATAGCCGACTACTCCTTGTGTGCCTGAAGGGAGCCTGCTCATTGCCTTGTGAACAGCATACCAGCTGAGGTCACCACAACCATTGCACACCGCTCGCTGATCAGGTGATCCGCTTGCAGACCAAGAAGGTCGCCCGTGTCTACAGAGGTAGACTTGTCCCGTAAGCGAAGACCTCAGTCTTCTGCGTACGCGTTATTTGTTACACCGGTCATAACAGCGATGACCTCAGGCATTGGATGATAGCCTGGACAAAGGATCTTCTGATCCACAGATAAATGGAGACACCTTCCTCTGAAGGTTCTGAGTTACTTAACTGAGCTTCTGATTGACAGAAGATTGAAGTTAAGATTTTCCCAGTGATGAGCTTCAAATTCCATGTATGATTGCATAGATCAAAGTTAAAGTTACATGGGCAGTGATCTGGCTATTTATACTAAGCCCCTTTAGGGCAGGTCTGGAAATAGAGCGCTGCTCGAAATAGAAAAGTACCGTAATGAAAAGGGTACAAGATCAAATAGACTGTGGGTGCAGTCATATTGATACCAAAATGAAATAAACTGTGGACGCAGTTTATAAAGGTACTGGAATGAAAGCATATGAAATGAAGAGGGATCAAAATGAAAGGGGCTGGAATGAATAGGTAGCAAGAGTCTAAAATGGTTAAAGGAGTATGAGTCAAATATGAGAGAATTTGACTTAGGAGTTTTATAAGTCCAAAATGAATAGATATCAAAAGAGGAAGAAGCCATGTGAGATACAAAGAGAAGGGCCAACTAGTCACGAAAAAGCGAGGGGTGGAATACCTCATCCCATAGGGCTTGTGGGATGTCAAGGTCAGGGAGGATGTCATCCCAAAGGTCATTGGGGAGAGGAGCTGTGATGGAGAGGTCTGGAGAGCTCAGGGGAGAGATAAAAATAGGGGTGTTCATTATACTTGTAACAAAAAGTATAGTAATGTCTGTTAGGAGACATTGCTGAGTGGCGACTCCATACTGTAAGAGAAATTGCTGCTTCAGAGTTGTAATTCCTAACTCTAGAGGAAGTCAGCATCTATGCAGTCCCTTTGGAGCTCTGGATGACCAGAGTACATTTCAAAGTAAGTAGTATTTTATCATGAATCAATTGTGAGCCTGAATAATCCTGGATCTGAGTTCCGGTGTATAAACAGTGGTCCGGTCAAAGACCTCTTTAGTAAATAGGTAGAAAGGGCAAGTAAACTCACCCCAAGGGGTTTTGTTGCGGGATGTTAGTATGGAAGGGGGGGCTATGACAGACCTGAACGAGTAGAACTAGTCTGGTGAGAGTTCGGAAAGTAGAGCAAATGTGATGGGTCAGTCTGGAGCAGACTAAACTTCGATAGGTTGTTAATTCGACCAAGGATGAGGGTTGGAACAAAGGAAAGCAGATAGGACTGGTCAAGGACAGGGACCAGATACTGGAACACAAGTAGGGGTTGGTCAAGGACAAGGACTGACAACAAAGACAATGAGAACGGTGGTGAGAATGTTTAGATGCTAAGGATCGAGGCCAAGTGCACCAGATGATATTTTCAATCCTGATACAAACTTTTTATAGTCTGGGTATACCCAAGACTTGGTAACTAAGTTACCAGGGAGATATAGCCTATTTAGGTGGATTAAAATTGTTCACCTTGGATTGGGCTTGACAGACATGGGACACAATGGGAATGACCGAACAGCACCTAGGAAGAAAGAAAAAGGAGAGATGTGAATGTAGGGAGCTGGAAGCTCCTACATCTGAGGGGATCTTTGATACTGACTGTCCCCAGTCAGTCATGTGAGCGTGGAACTTTGGCTAAGTGGAAAAATAACAGCGTGTCCATTGAAATCCCCAAGTCCTCCATCCACACTACCTCTTCCTCCTATTATCCTTGCAACTCATCCTCTACTCCCATGTCACATCAACCTTTGATGATCTCCTTTCCTTCGCACAACCCACTGCTGAGGACGACCCTCAAGTCATTGCGTGCAAGCAGCTCAGCTCTGCAAACGAGCTCGTTTTCAACACTGGGATGACGCTACTGGACGACAAGGAGGAATTGTGGGAAGAGCAGGAGATGTGGATCACAGAGTGGGATTGCACCTTGGTACATGTCCAGTCATTTTCGTTGCTGTTCAACTAACTGTTCTCAGGCCCACAGGCACACTTGCCTGGTAAAGGTAAGGAATTGTGGTGTCAAAGCTTGCCTCGAAGGATGGGTCATGGAGAAAATGCAGGAAGTAGTCCCTTATGTGAACCGATGGAAGACCAAAATAGCAGATTGAAAATGTCAATGTGAGGCACAAGAGCAGAAAGAGTGTGAGGACAAAGTGCAAAGACAGGAGGATCAATGACATGAGGCACAGACCCGACAGGAACAGGATCAGTCCATGAGCGAGCTGGGGCCATTGATCACAGGTCCCCATGCATTGTGTCTGCCTTCCACCAGCAGGGCAGCATCGCAGCCAACCAAGCCTTCATTTGAAGGTGTCAAGCTATGGATGCAGGTTGTGTCGTGATTGAAGGTAAGTGTTGTGTTAGCTCTCGATGTCTGACTGATCCAATGTGATTAGCAACCACGGGTGGATTCCAAGGATGATGAGGACGAAGAGGCTGCTCCTGTGGCCAGGAAGATCACTGTCAGTTTGATGATCATAACACACAACATCCCTTGCGCCATCTGCACCAGTTGAAAAGTTGAATGTTCCGGCCCTGTTGGCCAGACTTGCCAATACTGTACACAACTCAAGGTGAAGTGTAACAAGTTGCTCAGATGCAGGAAGGGTCAGAAGAAGGCTGATAGGGCACCTGTCATAGTGAATAAGAAGGGGAAGGCACCTGGTGCGTTTCCTTGTCTCCCCTTCTGTCAGTGACCTGACATATCCTCTAGCTCAACCTGCATGTACTTGCACCCAACCGTCGCCTGCCAGCGACCTGATCATCCTCAACCTCGACGAAGGGGAGGAGACTGGATTGCCAGCTATGGCCACTCATGTCACCGCCTTCCTGCTACCTCCTATTCCAAAACCCATTGTCGAAGCTGGCATCTGTGCTGTCAAACATCTGGAGAGCAAGATTCGACACACACAATCATGGATCAAGGCTACTGAGGCGGCGATGGTGGATCTAGAGGCAGAGGTGGCAGGACAGATGGGCAAGCTTGCTGCCATCAAGGAGGCACTGGGTATATGGTAGGACAACATTTGTAGGTAGTTCCTTCTTTCCCTTGGGTGTCCTTGTAATGTCATCATGTCCGTACCATGTCCAATCCAGTGTGAGCCTGCATTAAGAATGAAAAAATGAAACATAGATCAAACTGAAGGGTAAAAGAAAAAGAACAAAACGGAATGAGAGATGACACCAGAGTGCAAGATACCACCCGACTTTTCTTCTTCAATTGACTTTTGCTTCTACACCTGCATGAATCCCAAGATACAAATACCGGATTGTACTGGATTGTCAAGAAGTGAAAAATGGATATATGGGCGCTGTGTACACCTTTGGAATGAAACATTTAAGTAGTAAGTTTCTTGAGACATATGAGAGAAAAAATAGGTATGCTTTTGTTTGTTTTATTTTTTATTTTATTTTATTTTATTTTTTATTTCTATTGATGTTTTTTTAGTCCGTATCAATGTTCGAGATGAGGGAAGACGAGAGGGAAGAGAGAGATTCAACGTCTATTGTATGAGTGTCTGTTATTTTAGTGATGCTTTTTGCAATATAGAGACTCCAGATGAATACCAGGATAATAAGAGTGACACCGGATGAAAACCAGGGTGGAATGATACATAGCAGATAGTAAGAAAAATAGTCTGTAGGAAAAGGGAGGGCTAGTCCATGGATTCATCATCATCTTCACGCTCGATATCCTCCTCTGCATCATAGTCATCTAGCTCTTGATCATCCAATCTGGTGAGATCTGTCACTGGAATAGAGATCTTTCTCCTTGGGTGATAGGGTAGCAACCGAAAGGCTGCATACCTCAATCTCAAGATGGCCCTGTTCAACTCAGCCAGCAAGTATGATTCTCCAGTAGTCCAGTGAAGGACCACCATCAGACCGAGGTAGCATGGCTTCGTCTTTTGGTTCAACTCTTTGAATTCCAGACCAAGACAAGATCGCCATTTTTGAAGTCGTAGTCCCAGATTCGGTTCTTGAACTGTTATGAGTAGTAATATTTTCAAACTTTTTCAATCGTTACATTCTACATTCATTTTACATTTCTACCATACACCTTATTGCACGTGATCGTGGGAAACTATGACTAAGCAAGTCTAGACCCATGACATCATAAAACACATGTTATTAATCTCTGTCTACTTTTTTTCTTCTTTAATTACCGATGAGAATTCTCTCACTACACTATACCTATACATAGTAATTTCTCTCACACACTGCTTGGTCTGTGCGCATATCTCAGTAGTATAAAGGCAATCATGTATTAGCCTGCTACCTCAGTCTAATCCACTTGTCATCGTTGTGGTTCATGTTATGACCGGTGTAACAAATAACGCGTACACGGATGACTGAAGTCAAGAGTGCTACGGACAGGTCTTCCTCTGAAGACAGGTGGACCCTCTGGTCTGCTAGCGGATCACCGGATCGGCTCAGCTGTGTACAACGGTTGTGGCGACTTAACGCGGTGGCGGCTTCTTGAGGTGGCGTTCCTCTCAGCGGCGAAGAGCGGGCTCCCTCCAGGTACACAAGGAGGAGTCGGCTATGGACAGGTCGTGGACAAGGCCTGTATCTGGGCGCGGCCTCTGGGCAATAGGCGGCTAGGAACTTGGCTAGTGTTGGACGATGACTAGCGGACTAACCCTCTGGTTAGTGGCGACGATAGCTTGTGACCTCAGCCGGCGAGCTGTTCACAAGGACAAAGGAGCGACCTCAGCTAGACAGCTGTTCGCAGTTACCTGATTGAGCTCTGATTGACAGAAGATCGAGATCAGGATTTAGACGTTGATGAAACACTGGTTTCACGACGCTGGCACAGGCACTGACAGCGAAGACTTTGAAATCC
>QFEF01000404.1:0-19423 GCA_003316035.1 Neoboletus subvelutipes
TGTATTGTACACAATGCGACGCGTCTTTTCCTTTTATACTTTAGAGCAGAGATTCTATCTTTAACCGGCCCTAACAGGGCTTAGTATAAATAGCTAGAATCACCACCCATGTAACTCTAACTTTGATCTATGCAATCTTACATAGAATTCAAAGCCTTTGCTGTCAAGAACCTGTATTGGCATCGCCAATCATTCATTTCAAGCTAGATCTCGAACATCTGTCAATCAGAGTTTGATCTAGGAACTGAGAACCTCCTAAAGGGAGGTGTCTCCACTTTGCCCCTGATCAGAGATCAGCTAACGAGCTATTGCCCAACACTCGTTGTCATTGCTGCCTATTGCCCAGAGGTTGCATCCAAATACAGGCCTTGTCCACGACCTGTCCATAAGCCGACTACTCCTTGTGTGCCTGGAGGGAGCCCGCTCACTGCCTTGCATCCAGTATACCAACTGAGGTCGCCACAACCATTGCACACTGCTCGCTGATCAGGTGATCCGCTTGCAGACCAAGAAGGTCACCATCATCTACAGAGGTAGACCCTGTCCCATAAGCAAATACTTCAGTCTTGTTACAGCTAGATCTGTGCACACAATAACTTCGATCAAGTTATCTTATCTTATCTTATCAGATATGATTAGATTGATTCTAATCTCTATACTGAAGATAGTTCCCTTCAGCTGGCATGGCCATAAGTGCCACTCATCACATGACCTAGTGTCACATGACTTCCTCATCATGTGATTCGACATCACATGATACATCCCATAGTCTCGTGACTAGTATCACCTGACTCTAAACCCTAGATGTGACGACATCATGATCATCAATCTTATATGCCATGATGCGAGACATCAATCAACACATGTCGTACACATGTTAGACACACCCCTGTCCTCATGTTGTTCTCTCTTCATCTCCATGCTGTGCACATATTCTTATTTGTCACACACATGCTTGATGCATGTTATTCATTTCCGTTCCTCATGTTTGACACATGTTTAACTTCCCTTCCATTTCAGAAGCAGTGCTTCTAACACACTCCTTCAGCATGTTTGATACATGCTTTATCCTCATGCTTGATGCATGCTTCCCTCATGTATTTAATCACCGTCTCTACATCGGTAGATCCATAGTACACATGTACATACATAGAGATGATATATAAGACCGAGAGCCTAGCACTGGCATCCCCAGTCTAGTTCTCTTGGAGTTTTCCCCTTCAACAAGAGTTCCACTCAGGAAGTCTCAGTACTTCAAATCCTTAGTCATTTCCTTGAGTCTTGGATCTTGTCACTCCTTGCTCACCTCCTTATCTTCGACAAGTCAGATTATAGCTCGGCATCCCCAAGACTTTAGTAGTTGTTGTTGGGTCATTTCAAGTCTTCTGCATACACGTTATTTGTTACACTGGTCGTAACACCGTCTCTACATCGGTAGATCCGTAGTACATATGTACATACATAGAGATGATATATAAGACTGAAAGCCTAGCACTGGTAACCCCAGTCTAGTTCTCTTGGAGTTTCCCCTTCAACAAGAGATCTACTCAGTAGAGGCATTAGTCCTCAAAAGATCACTTTTACCTTGAGTCTTGGTACTTGTCACTCCTCACTCACTCCTCTTCTTTGAATAGTCATAGTAACAGCTCGGTGTCCCTGTTATGACCAGTGTAACAAATAATGCATACACAGAAGACTGAAGTCTTTACTATGGGACAGGGTCTACCTCTGTAGATGACAGCAACCTTCTTGGTCTGCAAGCGGATCACCTGATCAGCGAGCAGTGTGCAATGGTTGTGGCGACCTCAGTTGGTATACTGGATGCAAGGCAATGAGTGGGCTCCCTCCAGGCACACTAGGAGTAGTCAGCTATGGACTGGTCGTGGACAAGGCCTGTATCTGGGTGTAGCCTCTGGGCAATAGGTGGCAATGACAGTGAGTGTTGGGCAATGGCTCACGAGCTGATCCTCTGATCAGGGGCAAAGTGGAAATGCCTTCCTCTGAAGGTTCTCAATTCCTAGATCGAACTCTGATTGACAGATGTTCGAGATCTAGCTGGAAATGGATGATTGGCAATGCCGACACAGGTTCTGATGGCAAAGGCTTTGAATTCTATGTAAGATTGCATAGATCAAAGTTAGAGTTACATGGGTGGCGATTCTAGTTATTTATACTTAGCCCCTTTAGGGCCGGTTAGAAATAGAATCCCCACTTCTAAGATATAATGGGAAAAGACGTGTCACATCACATAAGATATAAAAGATTAAAAGGAAAAGACGTGTCATGTCACATGAGATATAAAAGGAAAAGATGCCGTGTCGCATATCAAAAGGGGAAGGAGATGTGTCACGTGAAATATGAAATAGAATGCTACAGGCACAGCTTAGCTAAATAGAGTGAAATGAAAGAGATAAGATGAACTATGGCCAAAATGAACTGGATGAATCGGATACGAGTCATATATGAGAGAATATGACTTAGGAGGTTTAGGAAAGGTCCACAGTGAGGAAAGATAGGGTCTGAGAGGAACTAGTCCTCAAACAGAGTAGAGTGAAAGAAGTCGTCCCATAGCTCCTGAGGTATGTCTAGGTCAGGAAGGATGTCATCCCAGAGTGAATCGGGTATAGGGGTGGATACTGATAGGTTGGGTGAGCCCATTGGAGAGAGAAAAATGTCCCCCCCTAGGATACTCATAACATTACCCCCTTTGTAGCATTGAGCCACCAGCTCAATTATCTCTGTCTCCTGTTACGAGTATCCTAGGAGAGGACATTTTTCTATCCCCCATGAGCTCACCCGATCTCTCAATACCTGCCCCCTTACCCGACTTGCTTTGGGAGGACATCCTTCCTGACCTTGACTTGCCTCAGGAGGTATGGGACGACTTCTTCAACACAGCTCTATTCGAGGACTAGTGCCTCTCAGACCCAATCTCTCTCTACTGCAGACCTTTCATATCTCCTAAGTCATATCCTCTCATATATGACTTGTATCCTATTCACCCAGTTCATTTCAGCCACAGTTCATTTCACTCTATTTAGCTGAGCTGTGCCCGCAGCATTCTTTTTCATATTTACATGATGCATCTCTTTCCTTATTTGGTACATGACACGTCTTCTCCTTTTATATGTCATGTGACATGACACGTCCCTTCCTTTTCTATTTTATGTGATGCGATGTGTTCCTTCCTTTTATACTTTAGAGCAGAGATTCTATCATTAGCTGGCCCTAAAGGGGCTCAGTATAAATAGCTAGAATCACTGCCCATGTAACTCTAACTTTGATCTATGCAATCTTACATAGAATTCAAAGCCTTCACTGTCAGAACCTGTGCCAGCATTGCCAATCGTCAATTTCAAACTAGATCTCGAACATCTGTCAATCAGAGTTCAATCTAGGCACTGAGAACCTTTTGAGGAAGGCATCTCCACTTTGCCCCTGATCAGAGGATCAGCTCGTGAGCCATTGCCCAACACTCACTGTCGTTGCCACCTATTGCCCAGAGGCTGCACCCAGATATAGGCCTTGCCCACGACCTGTCCATAGCCGACTACTCCTTGTGTGCCTGGAGGGAGCCTGCTTATTGCCTTGCATCCAGTACACCAACTGAGGTTGCCACAACTGTTGCACACTGCTTGCCAATCAGGTGATCTGCTTGCAGACCAAGAAGATCGCCATTGTCTACAGAGGTAGACCCTGTCCCAGAGCAAAGACTTCAGTCTTCTGCATATGCATTATTTGTTATACCAGTCGTAACATCTTCCTCATTGATGTTGTGGTTGGTGAGATCCCAGATAGAGGGATTGATGTCATCCTCGGTGCAGTTCCAGGCTCTATGTCTAAGGGTGTTGCATTTACCACAGTGGGCAGAGGGACATCAGTATTGGGAATGACCAGGGGCAGGGACATGGCAGAAGGGGCATAGTGTTACGGCTCGATCTGTGCACACAATAACTTCGATCAAGTTATCTTATCTTATCTTATCAGATATGATTAGATTGCATCTAATCTCTATACTGAAGATAGTTCCCTTCAGCTGGCATGGCCATAAGTGCCACTCATCACATGACCTAGCATCACATGACTTCCTTATCATGTGATTTGATATCACATGACACCCCTTTAATCTCGTGACTAGTATCACCTGACTCTAAACCCTAGATGTGATGACATCTTGATCATCAATCTTATATGCCATGATGCAAGACATCTATAATGTAATGATCTCTGAAGAAATCACTAGCCAGACGACAAGCCTTGCAGTATACACCAACTACTGGCGAGGTAAAAGAATAGAGGCAAGAGCGATATCCTTAATCACGAAGGGTAGAACCACAACAGTGACAAATGGATTAGACTGAGGTAACAGGCTAATACATGCAAGCCTTTATACTACTGGGAGATGCACACAGACCAAGTAGTGCATGAGAGAAATTACTACATATGGATATAGTATGGTGAGAGAGTTCTCATTGGTAATTAAAATAGAAAGAGAAGTAAACGGAAATTAATAACATGTGTTTATGATGTCATGAGTCTAGACTTGCTTAGTCATAGTTTCTCACGGTCACGTGCAATAAGGTGTATGGTAGAAAGTAAAATGAATGTGGAGTGTAATGATTGAAAAAGTTTGAAAATATTACTACTCATAACATATAACACATGTTGTACTTGTGTTAGACACACCCCCATCCTCATGTTGTTTCCTCTTCATCTCCGTGCTGTGCACATATTCTTATTTGTCACACACATGCTTGACGCATGTTATTAATCTCCATTCCTCATGTCTGGCACATGTTTAACTTCTCTTCCATTTCAGAAGCAGTGCTTCTAACACATTCCTTCAGCATGTTTCCCTCATGTATTTAATCACCATCTCTACATTGGTAGATCCATAGTACACATGTACATACATAGAGATGATATATAAGACTGAGAGCCTAGCACTGGCATCCCCAGTCTAGTTCTCTTGGAGTTTTCCCCTTCAACAAGAGATCCACTCAGGAAGTCTCCATACTTCAAAACCTTTGGTCATTTCCTCGAGTCCTGGATCTTGTCACTCCTCACTCACCTCCTGTTATTCTACAGTCAGATCTTAGCTTGGCGTCCCCAAGACGATAGTAGTTGTTGTTGGGTCATTTCATTGGGAGAAGTCTGTGGGATGGAGGTTGGGGAAGAAGTATTCTGCTCGCTCGTCGGTGGATAGGAGAAGGAGAACAGGGTAGAGGGCATTAGCAAGGTTGGGGTTGGGGAGGAGAGTGAGGACACTGTCAAAGCCCTCCTCTTCAAGGAGGTCCAATGTGAGGTTTCTGGCCTCAGTGAGGGTCTGTTGGAAGGCGTTGACAGCAACGTTGTCCTGAGCTGTGAGACGGGGGTTGTTGATGAAGACATGGGGACCTGTTGAGCACCAGGTTGCCCTGGTGAAAAGGGACTGAAGGATGGTGTAGACTCAGTACTGTCTAACAAGGAGGACAAGGGTGGTGTTGGCAGTGAAGAGGGGGGTCCTCTCGAAGATGTTAGTAGCATCTTTGTTTTCGAGAGCAGTGACATAAAGGGCATGGTGAGCGATGGAAGGGAGGCGATTGAGATGAGTACAGAGGGGGGCAGTTCCATTAGCAAAATTGTAGGACATGGGGGTTCTGAAGAGAGGGCGATCACAGCAATCTCTGCTTTTTATATTCCTCTAGCAGTTCCCAAGCATTGTCAAAATTTCTTTCTGGTTCCCAAGTATCCTCAGCATCGGAATATCCCTTCCAGTGGACGAGGTATTGCCTCCAGTTATTACTTCCATGATGGTTGGTTATTCATACCATTTCATATTCTTCTTCTCTGTCTATTAGTTCCAGAGGTGGGTTTTTGAAATTGGGGCCATGCTCCAGAGTTTTTCAATAAGACAACAATAGGGAGGTGTGGAATACATTGTGGATCTTCCATTGCTTAGGAAGAGTGATGCGGAATGCTACCGGGAATATTACTTCTGAGACCTTGAAGGGTTCCAATCTCTTTGGCGATAGTTTTCGGGAGATGTTCTTGGTTCCAATGTTCTTTGCATCTAACCATACTTCGTCTCCAACTTTCCATGGTTTGAATTTCAAATGAATCCTTTCTTTCATTCATAACTGAGTTAGGGCATGTGCGGCTTCGGCTTCTTTTCGTGCATTCTCAAGGTGGAAGAGCCATTTTTCTAATGCAGGCAAGAATGTAGCCCCTAGGGGTGGGTATGACCTGGGTTCATATCCCATGACCAAGGCGAATGGGGTTTTTCCGGTGGAAGAATGCATGGCAGCATTATGGGTGAATTCGGTGGCAGTGAGGTATTCTAACCATTGCTCCAGTTTTCCTTGGCAGAATATCCTGAGGTAAGTCTCTAACTCCTGGTTGTATCATTTCATTTCTCCATTGGATTGGAGATGATAGGTGGTGGATAAGGAAATATCATATTTCAGGATCTGGGCCAGTTCTCTTGTGAAGGCAGAGGCGAATTGAGGTCTGTGATCCAAGATTAATTTGTTGTGTAATCCGAATCATTTGAAGATGTTTTCATAAAAGAGTTTGGCTATTGCAGCTGAATCAATGGTTTTTGTGCAAGGAGCATGTTACAAGTGTCCTAGGGGGGATATTTTTCTCTCTCCTATGAGCTCGCCTGACCTATCAGTATCCGCTCCTGTACCGGACTCACTCTGGGAGGACATCCTTCCCGACCTAGACATACCCCAGGAGGTATGGGATGAGTTCTTCACCATTACACTCTTCAAGGACTAGCTTCTCTCAGACCCCTTTCTATTCCTACTGTGGACCTATTAAACCTCCTAAGTCATATTCTCTCATATATGACTCGTATTCCTTCCATCATGACTCACCCCGGCCTCAGTTCATTTCATCTTTTTAGATTAGTTGAGCTGCGCCTGCAGTATCACATTTCATATTATGACAAGATGCATCTTTCTTCTTTTGGTACGCGACGCGTCTTTCCTTTTATATCTCACGCGACACGTTTCATGTCTTTCCTTATTTATCATACGCAATGCAATGCATCTTCTTCATTAACCTTTTATATCGCACATGACATGTCTTCTTCATTAACCTTTTATATTGCACACGATGCGACACATCTTTACCTTTTTATACTTTAGAGCAGAGATTCTATCGTTAGCCGGCCCTAAAGGGGCTTAGTATAAATAGCTAGAATCACCACCCATGTAACTCTAACTTTGATCTATGCAATCTTATGTAGAATTTGAAGCCTTCACTGTCAGCACCTGTGCCAGCGTCGTTGAAACCAGTGTTTCATATTGTCTAAATCTTGATCTTGATCTTCTGTCAATCAGGAGCTCAATCAAGTAACTGAGAACCTTCAGAGGATGGTGTCTCCAATTTGTCCCTGATCAGAGGATCAGCTCATGAGCCATTGCCCAATGCTCACCGTTGTCGCCACCTATTGCCCAGAGGCCACACCCAGATACTGGCCTTGTCCATGACCAGTCCATAGCCGACTACTCCTTGTGTGCCTGGAGGGAGCCCACTCATTGCCTTGTGAACAGCATACCAGCTGAGGTCGCCACAACCATTGTACACCACTCGCTGATCAGGTGATCTGCTTGCAGACCAAGAAGGTTGCCAGTGTCTACAGAGGTAGACTTGTCCCGTAGCAAAGACTTCAGTCTTCTGCGTACATGTTATTTGTTACACTGGTCATAACAAAAGATCAAAGTTTTTCTTTGCCTGCGGAGCTGCCATGCCCCAGGACCCTATCTTGAAACAGCCGACTACCCAGTGGTAGTCACAAAGCCGCCGCAATGAGACGTATCAATCTAACCAGCCTACTTGGAGAACCATCCAATGAAGAGAACCAAAGAAATCCCCCGGGATCATTTGCCACTATACCACCTATCTCTTCCACTTCCAGAAGAATTGGAGGAACATCTCGGAGTACTCCATCTCCACTCCCTTCCATTGTCTGAACCACTTCCTCAAACCGTCACTCCCGAAGTCAGACCCCATTGGCCGAACCTTCCCTACCGCTACCCTCAGAACCAGAACCTGTTACAAGTGTCCTAGGGGGTACCATTTTTCTCTCGCCTATGGCATCACCAGACCTATCGGTATCCGCCCCAATACCCGATTCCCTCTGGGATGACATCCTCCCAGACCTGGACATCCCACAGGAGGTATGGGAAGGCATCCTGGACTCCTCGCTGTTCCAACCATAATCGCACCCCAGACTTCTTTCATCTTACACTGCGGACCTTCTACTCCTAAGTCATATTCTCTTGTATATGACTTGTGTTCCTGCCATCATGACTCACCGGCCTCAGTTCATTTCTTATTTAGTCTTGCTGCGCCCGCAGCCTTCTATTTCATATTATGTGACGCGTCTTCTTCTTTTGGTATGTGACACATCTCTTCCTTTTATATCTCATGCGACGCGTTTTTCCTTTTATATTTCACGTGACACGTCATTTCCTTTTAGACTTTAGAGCGGAGATTCTATCTCTAACTGGCCCTAAAGGGGCTTAGTATAAATAGCTAGAATCGCCACCCATGTAACTCTAACTTTGATCTACACAATCTTATGTGGATTTCGAAGTCTTCGCTGTCAGTGCCTGTGCCAGCGTCGCGAAACCGGTGTTTCATCATGTCTAAATCTTGACCTCGATCTTCTGTCAATCAGAAGCTCGGTTAAGTAACTGTCAACCTTCTATAGGGAGGTGTGACCCCTTTCGTCCCTGATCAGAGGATCAGTCCGCTAGCCATCACCCAATGCTAGCCATGCCCAGCCGCCTATTGCCCAGAGGCCACGCCCAGATACAGGCCTTGCCCACGACCTGTCCATAGCCAACTACTTCTTGTGTGCCTGGAGGGAGCCCACTCATTGCCTTGTGAACAGCATACCAGCTGAGGTCGCCACAACCATTGCACACCGCTCGCCGATCAGGTGATCCACTTGCAGACCAAGAAGGTCGCCGTTGTCTTCAGAGGAAGACCTGTCTGTAGCGCTGTTGACTTCAGTCTTCTGTGTACGCGTTATTTGTTACACTGGTCATAACACCTGGAATGTTGATGGGACGCTGAACCAATCCGGAACGATAAAGGAGAAGACCACAGTGGTCCTAGATCTCCAAGGAGTAAGAGAGCAATGTGAGCTGCTTGTCCTCAACACTGGTAAAGATGATATCATCTTGGGCCTGCCATGGCTCTGAACATTAAACTCCGAGATAGATTGGCAGAGTGGCAAGGTTGTCATTACTCCGGCCAACTATAAGGAAACCAACTCCAAAGATACCACTCAGCGGTATCTACTGTGTTACTTAGGACATCAAGAGAACGAGATTATCAAGAGTGACCTCTATGATCAATACCGAAGATGGACGATTCCTGAACAAGTTCAATTCTTGGTGAGACATCATCAAGGGATAGCCCCACAATATGTGCTCCGATGAACCACCCTTTCCACTACCATTGCCCAAGCGGAAGGAACCAAGAAGGTACAACTCCTGAAGGTGTACTAAGAATACGAAGGTGTATTTGAGAAGAAGAACACCACGAAACTTCCCCCCTCCTGAGCTTATGACCACGCCATCAAATTAAAGGATTCCTTTATCCCCAAAAGGGCTAAAGCGTATCCTCTAAACCCTGCCGAGATGACTGCATGTAAAGAGTTCATAGATGAACATCTAGCCTCAGGGAAGATCGTGCTGTCAAAGTCCCCTCAAGCTTCCCCATTCTTCTTTGTACAGAAGAAAGATGGAAAGTTGAGGCCATGCCAGGACTACTGATATCTCAACACCCACACCATCAAGAATGCATACCCCTTACCCCTGATTTCTGATCTAATCGATTGACTGAAGGGATCCTCCATCTTCACAAAATTTGTTGTATGATGGGGATATAACAATGTCCTCATCAAACCAGAAGATCGGTGGAAGGCGGCCTTCCTCACCCCATTCAGGCTATTCAAACCGTTGGTCATGTTTTTCGGCATGTGTAACTCCCCAGCCACGTTCCAAGCATTTATGGATGACCTCTTTGGCGACTACATTGCAGAAGGATGGTTAATCATCTATATGGATGATCTCCTTATCCACTCCTCTGACCCCATTGCCCACGAAGATCAGACTAGAAAAGTCCTACAACGCTTCCAAGATAACAAACTTTACTTGAAGCTGGAAAAGTGTACCTTTGCCGCCCCCTCTGTCGAATACCTCGGAATGATTGTCAATAAGGAAGGAGTCCAGATGGACCCGGCCAAGTTGAAAGCCATCAAAGAATGGACCCCCCCAGTAAACGTCAAGGACATCCAGTCCTTCCTCGGATTTTGTAATTTCTACCGCAAGTTTATCCCTTCCTTCTCAGAACTTGCCAGACCATTACTAGACCTAACCAAGAAAAACCAACCTTGGAAATGGACAGACAAACATCAGACAGGATTCCAACTTCTCCGTGATGCTTTCACCAAAGGGCCCGTATTAGCCTACCCAGACCCTAATCAACCTTTCACCATCATGACTGATGCTTCCCTGACTGCATCTGGCGGAGTCCTAATGCAACGAGACTACAACGGAGATATGAAGCTGTGTGGCTATCTCTCCCAGACTTTTGCACCTGCCAAGCGCAATTATGACATTTTTGATCGGGAACTCCTTGCTATGATCCGAGGACTGGAAGAGTGGTGCTGTTACAACCAGTGTAACAAATAATGCATATGCAGAAGACTGGAGTCTTTGCTATGGGACAAGTCTACCTCTGTAGACACTGGCAACCTTCTTGGTCTGCAAGCAGATCACCTGATCGGCAAGCGGTGTGCAACGGTTGTGGCGACCTCAGCTGGTATGCTGTTCACAAGGCAATGAGTGGGCTCCCTCCAGGCACACAAGGAGTAGTCGGCTATGGACTGGTCGTGGACAAGGCCAGTATCTGGGTGCGGCCTCTGGGCAATAGGCGGTGACAATGGTGAGCATTGGGCAATGGCTCACGAGCTGATCCTCTGATCAGGGACAAATTGGAGACACCCTCCTCTGAAGGTTCTCAGTTACTTGATTGAGCTCCTGATTGACAGAAGATCAAGATCAAGATTTAGACAATATGAAACACCAGTTTCAACAACACTGGCACAGGTGTTGACAGTGAAGACTTCGAATTCTACGTAAGATTGTGTAGATCAAAGTTAAGGTTACATGGGTGGTGATTCTAGCTATTTATACTAAGCCCCTTTAGGGCCAGTTAATGATAGAATCTCCGCTCTAAGGTATAAAAGGTAAAGACACATCACGTCATGTGCAACATAAAAGGTTAATGAAGAAGACACATCATGTCACGTATGATAAATAAGGAAAGACGCAAAACACGTCATGTGAGATATAAAAGGACAGACACGTCGCGTACCAAAAGAAGAAAGATGCATCTTGTCATAATATGAAATGCAATACTGCAGGCGCAGCTCGACTAATCTAAGAAGATGAAATGAACTGAGGCCGGGGTGAGTCATGATGGAAGGAATACAAGTCATATATGAGAGAATATGACTTAGGAGGTTTAATAGGTCTGCAGTAGGAATAGAAAGGGGTCTGAGAGAAGCTAGTCCTTGAAGAGTGTAGTGGTGAAGAACTCATCCCATACCTCCTGGGGTATGTCTAGGTCAGGAAGGATGTCCTCCCAGAGTGAGTCCGGTACAGGAGTGGATACTGATAGGTCAGGCGAGCTCATAGGAGAGAGAAAAATATCCCCCCCTAGGACACTTGTAACAGGCACCAATATCTTCTAGGATCAGCCTTCCCCATAATGGTTCTTATGGATCATAAGAACCTTACCTATTTTAAGCAACCTTGGAAGTTGTCCTGTCGCCAAGCCTGGTGGCTGTTGTTTTTGCAGGATTTTGACCTTGCCTATACTGCCTTGCCTGGATCCCAGATGGGACCAGCAGATGCCTTGTCTCGATGTGACGCCATCGACACCACCCAGGACAATGCCAATGTCCAACTATTGCCCAATGATGCCTTTGCCCATCAAGTCTGAACCATTGACGTAACCCTTGCCGACCAGATTTGTCAATCCTCTGCTGAAGACCCCCTAGTCCTTGATGCCCTGAAGGGTATGAAAAACGACATTCCACTGTTTGGGCAGTCTTCCCCTGATGACTGGACCTTCCTTGATGGAAAGCTATACTATAAGGGCCGAATGTATATTCCGGGTGATGCCCACCAAGAACTGGTGCTGGAAGCACACACCTCTCTCGAAGGAGGCCACGGTGGCCACATGTGCACTGTTGCACTCCTTTCAAAAGATTACTGATGGCCTGGTCTCTCCACCTTTGTCCGCTGATTTGTTGCTGGCTGTGCTGTCTGCCAAGCCAACAAAGTCCTCACACACCCGACCATACCACTGTTGGTACCTCTGCCTGTCCAAACCTCATGCCCATTTGCCCACCTGTCCATGGATTTAATTACCGATCTTCCCCCAGTGCAGGGATTTGATTCTATAATGGTCGTGGTCGACCATGGCCTTAGTAAGGGGGTAATTCTCACTCCTTGCACAAAAACCATCGATTCTGCGGGGATAGCCAAGCTTTTTTATGAAAATGTCTTCAAAAGATTTGGCCTACATGACAAATTGATCTCCAATCGTGGACCACAGTTCGCCTCTGCCTTCGCCAGAGAACTAGCCTGAATCCTGAACTACAACATTTCCTTGTCCACTGCCTACCACCCCCAATTGGATGGAGAAACCGAACGATACAACCAGGAGCTGGAAACTTACCTAAGAATATTTTGCCAAGGAAAGCCAGAACAATGGCTAGAATGCCTCACTGCTGCCAAGTTTGCCCATAATGCTGCCATGCATTCGTCCATGGGAAAATCCCCATTCACCTTGATCATGGGATATGAACCCAGATCTTACCCACCCCTCGGAATGACGTTCCTCCCTGTGCTAGAAAAACGGCTCTCCCATCTTGAGGATGCACGAAAAGAAGCCGAAGCTGTGCATGTCTTATCCCAATTACGTATGAAGGAACAAGTCCACTCCAAGTTCAAACCATGGAAAGTAGGAGAGGAAGTATGGGTTGATGCAAAGAACATCCGAACCAAGAACATCTCCTGAAAACTTTTGCCCAAAAGACTTGGACCCTTCAGAATATCAGAGGTAGTCTCCCTGGTAGCCTTCCGCATCACTCTTCCTAAACAATGGAAGATTCACAATGTATTCCACGCCTCCCTATTGTTGACATATTGGGAAACCCCTGAACATGGCCCCAATTTCAGGAACCCTCCTCCGGAGCTAATAGATGGAGAAGAGGAATACGAAATGGAATGAATAACCAACCATCGCGGAAGTAATAATCGGAGGCAATACCTGGTCCATTGGAAAGGATATTCGGATGCAGAAGATACTTGGGAACCTGAAAGAAATTTTGACAATGCTCGGGAACTACTGGAGGAATATAAGAAGCGAAGATCGCTATGATTGCTCTTTCCTCAGAACCCCCATGTCCTACCATTTCGCTAACGGAACCGCTTGTTACGACCGGTGTAACAAATAACGCATACACAGAAGACTGAGATCTTCGCTATGGGACAAGTCTACCTCTGTAGACATGGGCAACCTTCTTGGTCTGCAAGCAGATCACCTGATCAGCAAGCGGGGTGCAACAGTTGTGGCGACCTCAGCTGGTATGCTGTTCACAAGGCAATGAGCGGGCTCCCTCCAGGCACACAAGGAGTAGTCGGCTATGGACTGGTCGTGGACAAGGCCAGTATCTGGGTGCGGCCTCTGGGCAATAGGCGGTGACAACGGTGAGCATTGGGCAATGGCTCATGAGCTGATCCTCTGATCAGGGACAAATTGGAGACACCCTCCTCTGAAGGTTCTCAGTTACTTGACTGAACTTCTGATTGACAGAAGATTGAGATCAAGATTTAGGCGAGATGAAACACCAGTTTCTCAACGCTGGCACAGGTGTTGACAGCGAAGACTTCGAATTCTACGTAAGATTGTGTAGATCAAAGTTAAGGTTACATGGGTGGTGATTCTAGCTATTTATACTAAGCCCCTTTAGGGCCAGTTAATGATAGAATCTCCGCTCTAAGGTATAAAAGGTAATAATGTGTCGCATTGCATGTGATATAAAAGGTTAATGGAAAAGACGCGTTGCATCGCATATGATAAATAAGAAAAGATGCGAGATGTGTCATGTGAGATATAAAAGAAAAGATGCCTCACATACCAAAAGAAGAAGATGTGTCTTGAGAACAATATGAAATGCAATACTGTGGGCACAGCTCGACTAATCTAGAGAGATGAAATGAACTGAGGCCAGAGTGAGTCATGATGAGAGGAACACAAGTCATATACGAGAGAATATGACTTAGGAGATTAATAGGTCTGCAGTAGGAAATAGGAAAGGGTCCGGGAGAAGCTAGTCCTTGAAGAGCATGGTGGTGAAGAACTCGTCCCATACCTCCTGAGGGATATCGAGGTTGGGAAGGATGTCCTCCCAAAGTGAGTCCAGTACCGGGGCACATAAGGATAGGTCGGGCGAGCTCATAGGAGAGAGAAAAATATCCCCCCCTAGGACACTTGTAACACTGCTTCCCTCTGCACCCACCTTAACCGTCTTCCCTCCATTGCCCATCATGCCCTCTATGTCGCTGCTCTCAAAAACAAAGATGCTACTAACATCTTTGAGAGAACCCCCCTCTTCACTGCCAACACCACCCTCGTTCTCCTTGTCTGACAGTACCGAGTGTACACCATCCTTCAGTCCCTTTTCACCAGGGCCACCTGGTGCTCGGCAGGTCCCCATGTCTTTGTCAACAACCCCTGTCTCACAGCTCAGAACAACATTGCGGTCAATGCCTTCCAACAGACCCTTACCGAGGCCAGAAACCTCATGTTGGACCTCCTCAAAGAGGAGGGCTTTGACAGTATCCTCGCTCTCCTCCCCAACACTATCCTCGCCAATGCCCTCTACCCCATTCTCCTTCTCCTATCCACTGATGAACGGGCTGAGTACTTCTCCCCAAACATCCACCCCGCCGATTTCTCCAGACGAAATGGTTGTCTTGGATGGGCAGCCATTGCTCCCGCTGAGGAACTTGAGTCCGATGGATCTAGCTCTGATTCATCAGGAGAACAACCCGACGGAGATACCATCGTCGCAACCTCCCTTGTATCTCCCAAACCCTCACCCCAGTTCCTGCACCTCAGGAGACAGCGGAATTTCCTTTTCTCTGCAGGGTTACCCCACCTCCCCCACCTTAGTATACCCACCGAACCCACTCCCAAACACCTCCTTCCTGGCATACCAGAGGAGCCTTCAAATGAGTCTACTCGCGAGCCCCTTACCCCAGATCATTCCCCTACCGCCATGGATGGTCCTCTCCATCCCATATTTCACCCCGGTAACTCCATGCCAGGAATGTTTCCCCCAAATGTACACTTCGGAGAGGTCACCTGCTTCCAATGTTGCGAGCCAGGGCATATTTGCCCAAACTGCCCCCACTACCTCTGTTCCTTCTGCCACGTTGCCACCCCCGGTCATTTCCAATATCATTGCCCTTCTGCCCATTGCGGAAAGTGTAATACCCTCAGACACAGAGCTTGGAACTGTACCGAAGATGACATCGACCCC
Source organism: Neoboletus subvelutipes (assembly GCA_003316035.1). Taxonomy (NCBI): domain Eukaryota; kingdom Fungi; phylum Basidiomycota; class Agaricomycetes; order Boletales; family Boletaceae; genus Neoboletus; species Neoboletus subvelutipes. The sequence goes on from QFEF01000404.1 coordinate 15,626, forward strand.
TCTACTTGGGACCTCACTGACCACGACATCAATGAGGGGGATAGAGATAATTGATCCGGTGGCTCAAAGCTACGAAGGGGGTAATGTTACAAGTGTCCTAGGGGGGGATATTTTTCTCTCTCCTATGAGCTCACCTGACCTATCAGTATCCGCTCCTGTACTGGACTCACTCTGGGAGGACATCCTTCCCGACCTAGACATACCCCAGGAGGTATGGGATGAGTTCTTCACCATTACACTCTTCAAGGACTAGCTTCTCTCAGACCCCTTTCTATTCCTACTGCAGACCTATTAAACCTCCTAAGTCATATTCTCTCATATATGACTTGTATTCCTTCCATCATGACTCACCCCAGCCTCAGTTCATTTCATCTTCTTAGATTAGTCGAGCTGCGCCCACAGTATCACATTTCATATTATGACAAGATGCGTCTTTCTTCTTTTGGTACATGATGCATCTTTCCTTTTATATCTCATGTGACACGTTTCATGTCTTTCCTTATTTATCATATGTGATGCAACACGTCTTCTTCATTAACCTTTTATATCGCACACGATGTGTCTTCTTCATTAACCTTTTATATTGCATGTGATGCGACGCATCTTTACCTTTTTATACTTTAGAGCGGAGATTCTATCGTTAGCCGGCCCTAAAAGGGCTTAGTATAAATAGCTAGAATCACTGCCCATGTAACTCTAACTTTGATCTATGCAATCTTACGTAGAATTTGAAGCCTTCGCTGTCAGCGCCTGTGCCAGCGTCGTTGAAACCAGTGTTTCATATTGTCTAAATCTTGATCTTGATCTTCTGTCAATCAGGAGCTCAATCAAGTAACTGAGAACCTTCAGAGGAGGGTGTCTCCAATTTGTCCCTGATCAGAGGATCAGCTTGTGAGCCATTGCCCAATGCTCACCGTTGTTGCCACCTATTGTCCAGAGGCCGCACCCAGATACTGGCCTTGTCCATGACCAGTCCATAGCCAACTACTCCTTGTGTGCCTGGAGGGAGCCCACTCATTGCCTTGTGAACAGCATACCAGCTGAGGTCGCCACAACTATTGTACACCACTCACTGATCAGGTGATCCGCTTGCAGACCAAGAAGGTTGCCCATGTCTACAAAGGTAGACTTGTCCCGTAGCAAAGACTTCAGTCTTCTGCGTACACATTATTTGTTACACTGGTTGTAACAGAGCGAGAATTACCCCCTTACTAAGGCCATGGTTGACCATGACCATAATAGAATCAAAACTCTGAACAGGGGGAAGGTCGGTGATTAAATCAACAAACAAATGGGCAAACAGGCAAGATGTCTGAACAGACAGTGGCATAAGAGGGGGTACGGTAGGGTGGGTTTGGACTTTATTAGCTTGGCAGATGGCACAGCCAGCAACAAATCGGTGGACAAAGGTGGAGAGACCGGGCCACCAATAATCTTTTGAGAGGAGCGCAACGGTGCACATATGGCCACTGTGGCCCCCTTCCAGCGAGGTATGTGCTTCTAGCACCAGTTCTTGGTGGGCATTGCCCAGGACATATAATTGGCCTTTATAGTACAGCCTTCCATCAAGAAAGGTCCAATCATCAGGGGAAGAGCAGCCAAATAGAGGGATGTTGTTTTCCATACCCTTCAGGGCATCGAGGACAAGTGGGTCTTCAGCTGAGGATTGACGGATATGGTTGGCTAAGGTTAAGTCAATGGTGCGGATTTGATGGGTGAAGGCATCATTGGGTAGTAGTTGGACATCAGCATTGTCCTGGGTTGTGTCAATGGCATCATGTCGAGACAGGGTGTCAGCTGGTCCCATCTGGGATCCTGGAAGGGTAGTGTAGGCAAGGTCAAAATCTTGCAAAAATAAAAGCCACCTGGCTTGTCGGCAGGATAACTTCCAAGGTTGCTTAAAATAGGTAAGGTTCTTATGATCCATAAGAACTGTTACAGGAAATGCTGATCCTAGAAGGTATTGGTGCCACTCTTCTAGACCTCGGATCATGGCAAGGAGTTCCTGGTTGAAGATATTGTAATTGTGCTTGGCAGGGGCAAACATTTGGGAGAGATAGCCACATGGCTTCATATCCCCATTGTAGTCACGTTGCATCAGGACACCGCCTGATGCCATCAAAGATGCATCGGTCATGATGGTAAAAGGTTGATTAGAGTCTGGGAAGGCTAGCATGGGTCCTTGGGTGAAGGCATCACGGAGAAGTTGGAATCCTGTCTGGTGTCTGTCTGTCCATTTCCAAGGTTGATTCTTCTTGGTGAGGTCCAATAGAGGTCTGGCAAGTTCCAAGAAGGAGGGAATAAACTTGTGATAAAAATTACAGAACTCTAGGAAGGACCAGACGTCTTTGATGTTTACAGGGGGTCCATTCTTGAATAGCTTTTAGCTTGGCCAGGTCCATCTGGACTCTGTCCTTGCTAACAATCATTCCAAGGTATTCAACTGAGGGGGCAGCGAATGTGCATTTTTCCAACTTGAGGTACATTTCATTATCCTGGAAGCGTTGAAGGACTTTTCGAGTACGGTCCTCATGGGTGACAGGGTCAGAGGAATGGATTAGGAGATCATCCATGTAGATGATCAACCATCCTTCTGCGATGTAGTCATCAAAGAGGTTGTCCATAAACACTTGGAAGGTTGCTGGAGAATTGCATATTCTGAAAAACATAACAGCTGGTTTGAATAGCCTGAATGGGGTGAGGAAAGCTGCTTTCCATTGATCTTCTGGTTTAATGAGGACATTATTATACCCCTATCGAATGTCAAACTTTGTGAAGATAGAGGATCCCTTAAGTAGATCTATCAGATCAGAAATTAGGGGCAGGGGGTAAGCGTTCTTGATGGTATGTGCATTGAGATATCAATAGTCTTGACATGGTCTCAACTTTCTGTCTTTCTTTTGTACAAAGAAGAAAGGGGAGGCTTGAGGAAACTTCAATGGAGTAATCTTCCTGGTGGCTAAGTGTTCATCAATGAACTCCTCACACACAGTCATCTTAGCAGGATTCAAAGGATATGCTTTAGCCCATTTAGGGATAAAGGAATTTTTTAGTTTGATGGTGTGGTCATAAGCTCAGGAAGGGGGAAGTTTTGTAGTGTCTTTCTTTTCAAATACACCTTCATACTCTTGATATGCTTTCAGGAGTTCTACTTTCTTAGTCCCTTCTGCCTGGGCAATAGTGGTGGAGAGGGTAGTTCATCTGAGGATATATTTTGGTGCTATCCCTTTGTGGTGTCCGGCTAAGAATTGAACTCATTCAGGAATCATCCATCTTCGGTACTGATCATAGAGGTCATTCTCAATGATCTCGTTTTCTTGGTGACCCATGAAACATAACAGATATCTTTGCATGATGTCTTCAGTGTTGGTCGACTTATAGTTGGCCAGAGTAATGACAACCTTGCCACTCCACCAATCTATCTTGGAGTTCATAGTTTGGAGCCATGACAGGCCCAGGATGACATCATCCTTTCCACAGTTGAGGACGAGCAGCTCTTGTTGCTCTTGTACTCCTTGGAGATCGATGACCACTGTGGTCTTCTCCTTTATTGTTCTGGATTGGTTCAGTGTCCCGTCTACATTCCAAGCACTGATGGGAATGTTGAGTATTTCCATTGGCAGTTTCAGTCAGGTGACTGCCTCCTTTGCTATAAAGCATCCTGTTGCTCCGCTATTCAAGAGAGCATTTACTCCAATGATTTGCCCATTCAGTTTCCAGATCGACAGAGGAAGACAAATAGAATTAGACTTTGATCCGGAAATAAATACAGGGGCAACGGTTATGGAAGGTAGTGAT
>QFEF01000407.1:0-16570 GCA_003316035.1 Neoboletus subvelutipes
GGGAGAAGTATTCTGCCCATTTGTCAGTGGATAGGAGAAGGAGAACGGGGTAGAGGGCATTGGTGAGGATGGGGTTGGGGAGAAGTGCGAGGATGCTGTCAAAGCCCTCCTCTTCGAGGAGGTCCAATGTGAGGTTCCTGACCTCGGTGAGGGTCTGTTGGAAGGCATTGACAGCAATGTTGTCCTGAGCTGTGAGACGGGGGTTGTTGATAAAGACATGGGGACCTGACAAGCACCAGGTGGCCCTGGTGAAAAGGGACTGAAGGATGGTATAGACTCGGTACTGTCGGACAAGGAGGATGAGGGTGGTGTTGGTGGTGAAGAGGGGGGCCCTCTCAAAGATGTTAGTAGCATCTTTGTTTTCAAGAGCAGCGACATAGAGGGCGTGGTGGGCAATGGAAGGGAGATGGTTAAGGTGGGTGCAGAGGGGAGCGGTTCCATTAGTGAAATTATAGGACATGGGGGTTCTGGAGAGAGGGCGATCACAGCGATTTTCACTTCTTATACTCTTCCAGTAGTTCCTGAGCATTGTCAAAATTTCTTTCCGGTTTCCAAGTATCTTCTGCATCCAAGTATCCTTTCCAGTGGATGAGGTATTGCCTCTGGTTATTACTTCTGCGGTGATTGGTTATTCGCTCCATTTCATATTCCTCTTCTCTGTCTATTAGTTTCAGAGGAGGGTTTTTGAAATTGGGGCCGTGCTCAGGGGTTTCCCAGTAGGACGATAATAGGGAGGTGTGGAACATGTTATGGATCTTCCACTGCTTTGAAAGAGTGACACAGAAGGCTACTGGCAAGATTACTTCTGAGACCTTGAAAGGTCTGAGTCTCTTGGATGACAGTTTTCGGGAGATGTTCTTGGTTTGGATGTTCTTGGCATCTACCCAGACCTCATCTCCGACTTTCCATGGTTTGAACTTGGAGTGGACTCTTTTCTTCATTTGCAACTGGGATAGGGTATGCACTGCTTTGGCTTCTTTTCATGCATCTTCAAGATGGGAGAGCCATTTCTCTAGCACGGGGAGGAATGTTGCTCCAAGGGGTGGGTAGGATCTGGGTTCATATCCCATGGTCAGGGCAAATGGGGATTTCCTGTGGATGAATGCATGGCAGCATTATGGGCGAATTCAGCAGCAGTGAGGTATTCTAGCCATTGCTCCAGTTTTCCCTGACAGAATATTCTGAGGTAAGTCTCCAGCTCTTGGTTGTATCATTCAGTTTCTCCATCGGATTGGGAATGGTAGGTGGTGGACAGGGAAATGTTGTAATTCAGGATTCTGGCTAGTTCTCTCACGAAGGTGGAGGCAAACTGTGGTCTGCAATCTGAGATCAATTTGTCATGTAATCCTGTTACGGCTCAATGCCTACACACAATAACTTTCAATAAAGTTATCTTATCTTATCTTATTCTGATCTAATCAGATCAATATCTGATTCTATACTGAAGATATTTCCCTTCAGCTGGCTTGGCCACTGCACCATCTCAATCACGTGATCTAGTATCACATGATCCCCCAGTCATGTGACTGTGTCACCTGACCCAACCCCTAGTCTGCAATAACATCACAATCATTGATTCTACAGTAACCTAACATGATGCAAGACATCTGATCTATGTTATGCCTTATGCCTAGAGTCTAGAACATCTATCTAGATCTCCTCATGTTCTCCTTATGTCTTTCATTTCCATGCTATGCACAACCTTTTACATATGCACACACATGCTTGATGCATGTTTGATCTTCCATTTCAGTGCCTCATGTCTAGCACATGTTGCACTTCCCTTCCATTCTAGAGGCAGTGCTTCTACCTCATGTTTAACACATGTTTAGATTCTCTTCCATTGTGATGCCTGGCACATCACACATGTTTTACATGATTTCCTCATGTTGACCATGAGTTACCCCTATTTAGTGTAGCATCTATAGATTAGATCACAACACATGTAAATTATATAGATCATATATAAAGCCCAAGGACCTAGCACTGGATTCCCAGTCTAGTTCTCTTGGATATTCCCTTACAACAAGAGTTCCACTCAGTAGAGGTCATTAAGCCTCGTCAATCACTTTACCCTGAGTCTTGGAAGTTGTCAATCCTTGCTCACCTTCCTGTTATTCTACAGTCAGATCTTAGCTTGGCATCCCCAAGACCATTAATAGTTGTTTGGATTGTTTCAGTGTGAGACTGATGAAATTTACAGGTGTAATGATTGCTTCAATCAGCCCCTATTTTGCATACAGTGCTGTAAGGAGCAGCATGCATGCATTCCGTTTCATCAGATAGACAAGTGGACTGGTCAGTTCTTTGATGATTCATCATTATACCTGGTGAGTGTGTCATGTTGCACCTACCATGGTCACATCACTTATCTCTGAAGGTCAGACTTGAGATACATCTCGGTCATGGTGGTAGGCCATGTCCTTCTAGCATGCACATCTGGGAGAATCAGGAAGGCCAAAGGGATAAGGACCAGCTATTTGCAGAGGAGCAGGTTGATGGTGTGAAAAATGAGGAGGTCCCCCCGCATCTGAGACTTCCTTCAGGTTCAGATTTTGTCACCATTGTGGATGTCAGTGGGGTTTACTTCCACAAGATCCGCTCTTGTGCCTGCACTGGTTCCAAACCATTCCACATGCAACTACTCTATGCTAGGCTATTCCCATGCACCATAGAATCTCCACAGACTGCCTTTACATTTGCCACATTGGATGACTTCATCCGGGATAATTTAGAATGTGGAACCTCCACAAGCAATTACTACAACAAGCTCCGCAGGATTACATCAAACTCATGTCCACATCTGGTTGTGGTAATCATCCTGCTATGAATGTCCATGCATCATAACTCACCAGACATATGCTAGAATCATTACAGGGAGCTCCTTAGGATGTCTCACCAGTGGTACCTACTAAAGCTGATGAAGTGGAGTGGGTTTGGACATCACAAGAAGTCCCCAGATCAGGGGGAGCTAGTTCTCTTCTGCCCAGCATGTCCCCAGCCAGGGGTCAATTTATTCCCAGCTGCAGAGGATGACCTCTCACAGTGTGTCCTTTTCCACCAAGGACTTGTGTATTCCACTGACCTGTAATGATAGCTGGAAGTATACTTGTGGGTTCATTATGGATGGAAACTTCAAGGCAGAGCATTTGAGAGATTGGAAGGCTGATGACCAAGTCTGGCTGATGGATGGCCATGGGTTCATGGTGAGCCAGGTGAAATATAAGCACTATCTATCTGCTACACCCTCCCTGCTTGAGGTGCGTTCTCCCCTGTCTCTTATTTAAGCAGTGGATATTTACTCTACCATGTGACAAAGCGATTGTCCTGCAATAACCATCATGCAGTGAACTAGGCCAATGCTAGCCATGGAAATTTGAATGCCTCCGGAATAGGAGCAACAGCTTGTGTGCAGCATGGATGCTTTGTGCCTCATTCTGTTGTTGATTTTCAAAAGGGGGAATGGTTAGTCATTTCCACATGGTCATGTAAGGTGTTGACATTTCTGCAGTCAAGTGAATATGGATTATTCCTTAACAAATGTGCTCAGCTACAACATGACAGGACTCCGCCACATATGCTTATTTTATGACATCAATTGCTCATATATGCGAAAGTTGTATCAGCGGATTAAGAGCAATGATTTGGTAGATCTCCCTGCTAATATGGAGATTATCCCAGGACTTGGAATATGGCACATCCATGGTCATCAACTGCAGTGCTTTCCTAGATATGCCCTGCTTTTTATCCCTGGTGTGGGTTGGATCGATGGGGAAATCATAGAAACACTCTGGTCTATCCTTAACATAATCTTTGCATCCACCCGCATGATGTCTGCTCCACATCGCCAAGAGCTGCTTGACTTTCAAATGAATGACTCTAATTTCATGAAGATGATCCACATGGGTTAGTGCAGCATACTCATGCCCATTGATCGCACTACTCACTCATTATCCCAGGTAAACATTTGAGCTCAAAGTTGCAAGCAGCACGGACAGCACTGAACTCTGCTCTTGCCACATTCCAGAAGCTTGATGAAGCAGTCCCTGCTGAATGTAAAGAGCGATGGGTGGATGAGGAGCATCAAGCATTGAATAAACAGGTAGATGATCCCTCTGCAATGGATATATTTCAAGTCAAAATGAACAAAGGTATGTTACTTTTGCTAGGTATTGATGGCTGACTAGAAGAAGGATTAATCAACCAGCGCCAACTGTGCAGACCATTGAATTGGACCTGCTGTCTCAACACAAACCTGGGCCTGGGGCTTTGCATGGTGCAGCCACCTGGTTATCCCGTGGCCTTCAAATTGAGGAAGCTGGCATTATTCTGACGAGTGACAGAAAGACAGCAGGACCCCATCCCATGGAATGTTGCTGATTAGCTCTGGCCTGCAGAGCGAAGTGTCTCTCCGCAGACATCCAAGTGTTTCTTCTAGAGGCCCCCACATTCCTTGGTAACAGCATTGTTGATGTGGATGATGGAAACTATGACTCAGTCAGCAAGCCTGAGAAGGAGGAGGATGGCAAGATTGAGGATTTGAAAATCCCACCCATACCCTCCTTGATCCTTCTGCTTCCATCAAGCTTGGGTGAAACCACATGCAAGGCATACAGCATTGCAGAGCTCGTGGATCAGGAGCTTTTGTTACGCACCAGCCAAGCAAATGATGCTCTGCATGCGGTCCATCTGGCATTGGCTGATAAGGCCATCCTCTTCCGAAATGATGTTTGCCATGCAGACGGTCAAGCTGCCAACACTAAAGCATGGAGCAAGATCAAGTCTGTCGATGCCACACTCAGGAAACATGCTGCCATATACAAAAGATGTCGCATTGCAATGATTTCCCTTCATGTGGATAATGATATTATGGAAAGGTATCAGGAACTCAGTGATGTGGATTTAAGAGTGACTGCAAGCATTCTGAGTCCAAACAGAAGCAGGCATCACAATGTGAATCTTGCATGGTTTTGGATCATGGATATACCCAGAGATACAAATGCAGATCACTGGATGTCAGAATGTAAGCCATGTCTTGTCTCTGCCATGTACATTCCTCTTATTGATAGTTCAGTTTATCGGGTGAACTGGCTGCGGGCAAAGGCTGCAAACGACTGTTGGGTGGTGTTATGACCGGTAACAAATAACACGTACGCAGAAGACTGAGGTCTTCGCTACGAAATAGGTCTTCCTCTGAAGACGTGGGTGACCCTCTGGTCAGGCAAGCAGATCCTCTGATCGGCGAGCTGTGTGCAACGGTTGTGGTGACTTAATGCAGTGGCGGCTACTCCAGGTGGTATTCCTGCTAGCGGCAATGAGCGGGCTCCTTCCAGGCACACAAGGAAGAGTTGGCTATGGACAGGTCGTGGACGAGGCCTGTATCCGGGCGTGGCCTCTGGGCAATAGGCGGCTGGGTCTCTACTAGCTTGGGCAATCGCTAGCAGGTATCTATCCTCTGATTGATGACAAAAGTGGTGATACCTCCCTTTAGAAGGTTCACAGTGCCTAGATTGAACTCTGATTGACAGACGTTCGAGATCTAGATTGACAAGGGATGAAACACCGGTTTCACGACGCTGGCACAGGCGCTGACAGCGAAGACTTCGAATTCTACGTAAGATTGCGTAGATCAAAGTTAGAGTTACATGGGCGGTGATTCTAGCTATTTATACTAAGCCCCTTTAGGGCCGGTTTCAGATAGAATCTCCGCTCTAAAGTATAAAGGGTAATGACGCGTCATGTCGCGTGTGATATAAAAGGAAAGAAGGAAGATGTGTCGCGTCGCGTATGATAAATAAGGAAAGACACGAGACGCATCGCGTAGAGTATAAAAGGAAAGACGCGTCGCATACCAAAAGAAGAAAGACGCGTCTTGACGTGATATGAAATGCGATACTGCGGGCGCAGCTCGACTAATAAAGCTAAAGTAAAATGAACTGAGGCCGATGAGTCATGGTAAGAGGAACACGAGTCATATACGAGAGAATATGACTTAGGAGTAAAAGGGTCCGCAGTAAAGAAAGGAAGGCGTCCAAGAGAAGCTAGTCTTCGAAGAGCGAGGCATTGAAGAACTCGTCCCATACCTCGGAAGGTATGTCTAAGTCAGGGAGGATGTCCTCCCAAAGGGAATCGGGTATAGGTGCGGATACAGAGAGGTCAGGTGAACTCATGGGTGAAAGAAAAATGTCCCCTCCTAGGACACTTGTAACAGGTGGAGGAAGTGGAACTCACAACCTGCGAATTCCAATGGACGATGAAATTCTTTCAAGTGAAATCCAATGGTTGGGCGGAATTGCAGAAGGTTAGTTTGGAAAGCGGGCGGACAGGACATGCTTGTTACTCTGCACAACAGGTGAGACTATATCGTAGGTTGCAGGATCAATGTCAAAAACTGATGGAAAGCGCCACTCAGCTGGAAAGCCTCCCAAAGTAGTGTGGCGGATAGAATGTTCCCCTTGCCTCACAAAGCATCTCAGTGCAGCCTATTATTAAATACAACACACATGTAACTCCACAAGTACCTCGGGCTACCAGGCAATATGCATTCCGCAAAGTAGTGTATTCGACTGCTGTCAAACCCTTGTTTGTGAACATAAATTGGGCACAGATCAACATAGCATAGGAATTAGGGCTTTTCTGGTCCAAGTGTGGCCATAGGACTGTAAACCCTACATAGGAGACAATCCTAAAATGGAATTGTGGCATCGCCAGCTGTGCAAAATTCCCTTTACACCACATCCGCAAACATCTCAATGCCTCAGATCAATATTCACTCATGTTCAATTCCAACCACAGCCAACAATGTCCTGCAGTGTTGTAACTGTCTTTGAACCTCAACTCTCCGGATCCATGGTGCAAATGGTAATGTACTACACTGCTTGTCGCATCGATGCCGCCACACTTTACTTGCTGTCTTTGGAAGAGACATCATGGCCCAAGAAGTGGTGGAAGAATATATGCATGGAGTTTGTGCGTAATGGGTCACTCATGCTCTGGACTACAACTAATGATACAGCAATAAATAGCATCTGTACAAAGCATCACAGTCATGGTACTCCACCACTCCCATTAGTCCACCTGCCGCATATGCCACATATTTGACTTGCACAGTGGATGCAGACCGGCACCATGCATTTGCTCAAGGGATCCGCAAGCTGAAACCTGGAGATTTCCAGTTGATCACTGCAATTCCGACATTTCTTCTGGGCTGGAATGAATTATTGGAAATTCAAAGTAATGGACCGACCGGAATTCGAACCCTGGATCTCACCACTAGCACTGGGTTGCACTACCATTGTGCTACTGGTCCTTGACTAGGAATGTTGGGATCATAATATCCTTCAGTTCTTTCGAACTTCAACACAAATCTCTCAATATAAAGTTTGAGCAGGCATGGTGGAGGGGGGTGGAGGTTGATTGGACCATTGAAATCCACTCCCAGGAAAAGGGGAATGCCTATTTCCAGGTATGTGGTCATATGAGTACACCTTGCATATAATTTCTGAAGATCCACACAGGGCCTATGGGGAAATGAGTTTCCCATCGATCAAAAGGTGAATCTGGAGTTAGATGAAGAGGAGACCAAGGTGCTTGCATGATTGGCTGCGCTGATGTCGGCAGAGTTTGACCTCTCATTGTGCCTGCAGCATTGCTCTATTCATATGAGAGCTCTCCAGGGTGGTGGGTATCAAAAACATTCAATTTAACCCCGATGATTAGTATAGTAACATGCATTGTATACTTTTCTCAGTGCAAGTTCGAATACATGTAACCCATACTCCCTTTCCACATGAATTCTACATGCACTCACTTTGGACTTCATGCTTTCTTGTCTTCAAATGTGGGTCTCTATATGTTCCACTGATGAACTCTGCAGGGTGGATCAACTCATTCAAGCCATCACATGGTGTAGCGGAATTCACAGTCACATTTGGGATCAGCAGTCAGGGCTATCATCATACATTCCAAAGCTTTGCATAACCACAATTCGCAATATTGAAACTGGAATGCACCTTCTACTGCATATACCAGGCAATGCAAGCCCTCTCCCCCGCAACATCCCCCACTCCATGAACTAGCAACCGACCAGAGAATGCGATGATGGTCCCAGGTTCATATCGCAGCCTCAGGCGCTGATGCAGGAATACCATATCCAACCCGTGGTAATGTCCAACTGTCAGTAATTGATCGAACCATTCCACCTTTCCATTCATGTCCACATGGTATGGGCTGCACCGATTGACCATAATTGAGACTGTGTTGTAGACTGATGGCCAAATCCACAGAACCTCTAACATCTCCTGGTTTTGCTCCGCAGATGCAGTCTCCCAGAGCCTGATCATCGCCTCTTGACCTGAGGCATAAAGCTTCAGATGCATGATGTTCATTGTTGCAGAGAGCAATGCATGGGTGGCCTGCATGTCCACCAACCATTCCTGGCATTCACCACTGCTCCAGTGCTCTGTCAGAGTGGTGGACATTTGTATCTTACTGTTCTCATGCTGAATAGAATGATTCAAATGTGTCCCCTTTGCAGGACAATGCGGATGCACGTTCCACCCCTGTTGATACCACCCTGGAGAAATATTTATAGTTCCCTGCAATTCTGCATCCGCATGGAAGTAAGCTATGTTTGTCCGCCATGGCTCCACACTAGGAGATGCTGTGATACTTGATCGAAGAGTATGCTGCAAACGTTAAGTGTGTTCCCAAATCTGCTCCTTGCAAAGGTATCAGGTGAAATCCCAGTTTAAAGGTGCGGAATATACCTGGTTGGCATGGCTCAGTAGGTTGGGCAGATACCATGCGATTATATTGTCTTCTTCATCTACCAGGATTCCCAGCATTTTGAGGAGAGAATACTCTTCAGATGGATCTTGACCTGTGTTGCAGATTTCCCGCCCAAGGTTATCAATGAATCTGTGGCCAAACTGTGCTTCCAACAATGTGTTGAAGCCCTGTAGCAGGTCTGAAGATGGCCTACATAAGCTTTGCAGACAGCCTGCACTTCTAGATAGAACATACAAGGATTCTTCCATGCCTCTACCAGCATACCAACAATGTGGTCTGCCTCTGCAACAACCGCTAGGGGGATCTGTAGGTTAGGTATTACAACATCCGGGGGATCTGATGCATGAACCAGGGCGTGGTACTGCTGTTTTATGTAATCCGCAATAATATCCACCAATGCAATGGGAGACCCAGCAGGGCACTCAACAGAAGGAGGGAATGAGGCCATTACTGGGGAAGGCCTCTTCTGCCTGACTCCTGCAATAATATACATCTTCGGGTGTTGTTGTGATGACCAGTGCTCACAACCCCCCTAATCTGTTATACTACTTCTGCACTATTCCTGATACACCCAGACCTGGTTGAATTACAGGCTATGTCAATTATGGGTGATACATAATGTATGTCAAATTTCATGATCCAATAACTCTAATCCACCTCCACTTGCTTCTTCATTGCAATGCATGGCAGATGGCCTGTTTGGAGTGTGGATGGTCATGCAAGAAATTTGGTAGGGTTTGCAGGGAGGATGGCAGTTGCTGTTGGGGCTGTGAGCTCACTGTGACTGGATGGTAATTCCAAGTTACACACCTAATTCAACCAGCTGTCCACTATGTGGTGTTACAACCGGTAACAAATGATGCATACGCAGAAGACTGAGATCTTCGCTACGAAGTAGGTCCTCCTCTGAAGATGTGGATGACCCTCTGGTCAGACTTGCGGATCCTCTGATCGGCAAGTAGTGTGCAGTGGTTGTGGCGACTTAACGCAGGGGCGGCTACTCCAGGTGGTATTCCTGTTAGCGGCAATGAGCGGGCTCCTCCCAGGCACACAAGGGAGAGTCGGCTATGGACAAGTCGTGGACAAGGCTTGTATCCAGGCGCGGCCTCTGGGCAATAGGCAGCTGATCTCTACTAGCTTGGGCAATCACTAGCAGGTGTCGATCCTCTGATCGATGACGAAAGTGGTGACACCTCCCTATAGAAGGCTCACAGTTCCTAGATTGAACTCTGATTGACAGATGTTCAAGATCTAGATTGCCGTAGAATGAAACACTGGTTTCCGATGCTGACACAGGTGCTGACAGTGAAGACTTCGAATTCTACGTAAGATTGCGTAGATCAAAGTTAGAGTTACATGGGCGGCAATTCTAGCTATTTATACTAAACCCCTTTAGGGCCAGTTTCAGATAGAATCTCCGCTCTAAAGTATAAAAGGTAATGACGCGTCGCATCGCGTAGGATGTAAAAGGAAAGGAGAAAGACGCGTCGTGTCGCGCAAGATAAATAAGGAAAGACGCGAAACGCGTCGCATAAGATGTAAAAGGGAAAGACGCGTCATGTACCAAAAGAAGAAAGATGCGTCCAGGCACAATATGGAATGCGATACTGCAGGTGCAGCTCGACTAATAAAGCTAAATGAAATGAACTGAGGCCGGTAAGTTCGTGATGGGAAGAACACGAGTCATATGTGAGAGAATATGACTTAGGAGTAAAAGGTCCGCAGTAAGAGGAGAGAAGAACCCGAGAAGAGATTACGGCTGGAATAGTGAGGAGTCGAGGAGGCCCTCCCATACGTCGTTGGGGATGTCTAAGTCTGGGAGTATGTCGTCCCAGAGGGAATCGGGTATAGGCGTGGATACTGATAGGTCCGGGGAGGCCATGGGTGAGAGAAAAGTGGTACCCCCTAGGACACTTGTAACATGTGGGCTATTCCATTATGGGCAGTCTGCACATTGTCAATTTCGTCCTTCAAAGGCAACCCTTCAGTCACCAATGTAGTCAAATCTGCTTGCATCTGTTCTGATGCTTTTGCTAATTTCCCGACAGCATCGAGTACTTGTTGATGTTGGACCATCAACTCATTGTTTGCAACCCGCAGGCTGTCCAGCTCTGCTTGAACAACCTCAAATTCTGCCAAAAAAGGAAGATTCTCCGTTGGCAATGGGGAGTGTGCGTGGGGGGGCCAGGCCGAGGCTCTCAACACATGTGATGTGATGAGAACTATTGGGACTAATTGAGGCCATATCAGCCATCCACATCATTGTCTGATTTGCAACATATCTTTTTTAAGTACTGGAGGGGCACACGGAGCAGTTGATGGGGGCAATATACTATCGTCACCTGTCACACCTTGAGATGGGACTTTTGGAGAGGATGCCCTGTGACTTGTGAATGGCAGAGAGGGAGATCTGCTCTGGGGGGTGGAGAGTGGAATATTGGTGTTGTGGGAGGGTCCAGTTTCACTGGCTTTTCTTGCAGGCTTGACAAGCACGGCCACTCTTCGCACGATAGCAGGAGATGTTCTGCTTCATGCACTGGTGGCAGGGGATATCGTATGCCCAGTCAACATCTGGCTCCTCAGATGGGAGCTTCGTGTCCACTGGAGGTGGATGACTCACTCTCATTGCACAAAGAGCTACGCTGGGCCTGGATGCAGCCTCAGTACATTTTAGCTGTTGACTCTGCTCATGTTCCTCTTCGATGCACTGGGCATGTTCCCACTCAGCGTCTGTCTGCCTCCACATTGAAAATGCCTTTGCACTCCATTCTTGTTCAATCTCCTCCACCTTTATGATAATGTCAGAATCCATCTCTGCACTTTCCTCTGCTATCCTATTCCTGCACACTGATTGGGATGACTCACCCTGTGCTTCCTCCATGGACCCCTCTGCACCAATGCGCGCCCACCACAGATGGTCCCACAGAACTGTGGGATCCTGCACACAGATCTGGTGCCAATCTGGCCACTCCCTGTTCACATTGATCCAAAACTGCTCCACTGCAATAAGCAGAGGCGGAATGTGTGTAGCATGGTCAATGACACAGCGTACATGTTCCTAGATATATACTACAATCACAGCATATTGAAATCAATTGTTCCACATACCATTTCCTGTGTAATCCTCTGCACTGTGATATCCCACCTATCTGTACTCATAGCGACATCGGCGTGCAGGATGGCTTCAATAACATTCTGAGAGAGTATGAGGGTGGCATTGGCAGTGTTGGTGTTCATAAGTGCAAATTGAGTGTAGGTGTAGGAGATGTGGAAGTGGAAGGCAGTGATGGATATTTAACTAGGTAGTGATCCATGGATTAAGCAAACACAAGATTTTCCCACAGTTACAGGATTATGTAGTGCAGTTGTCTCATAAATATGTCAGGGAGTCATGGGCTCATCGGTGCAGATTCAGAAGAAAATGGAGCATGGCACATTGCATTGCTGGAATGCATAGATATCACATAGTTTTATGCAGATGGAAGTGGAGCCACAAGGTGGTGGGTCATCTCTGCTGGAAGTATGTAACTGGTTAGATAATAAGCACATTCCCGCATGCTCAGCGGCCCTGCTTGCATGGTGTAGCCCATGCTTGCTATTCATGTGCATGTCCACTGCATTATAGTATGCTCCTGCCTGTGATGCCCCAACAGGCCTGCTTGTATATAGCAAACTCACTGCATCTGTCCTTGTGGGTCCACACATGTGATTTAGTATGCATCCATGATGACTGTGCAGACCTGCCTGCATATATTCCACAGCTTCCATTTGTCCATGTCTGGCCACGTATGTTATATAGCATGTATCACTTACGTGGCTCCAGCTGTATATAATCCACAACCTCCATCTGTCTAGGTGGGCCCATGGGTGCAATGTAATCTGTCTCACCTGCATATCCTGTGCGGACCCACCTGTATATGTTCTGCGACCTGCAATGAAGAACCTTGTGGACTAAACCTTTGATCGCTGCAATATTGCAATGCTGGAGTTCTGAATACGATGGGAGTAATGAGATCATGGGAGTGGATTGCATCTTTGAGAGATCAGAGTGAGCAGCTGAAAGTTGCGGGTGGTGAGGGAAGTACATTGGGCCCCTGCAGATGATCTGCACATGCCCCTGTTTACATATTCCACCACCTCCATCTGTCAATTTGGGCCTGCACATGTGATGTAGCCTGCATTCCCCATATGTCGTGTGCGGGCTGCTTTGGATATATTCTACCACCTCCATCGCTCTATGCATGGGCACACATAGAATGTAGCTTGTATCTGCGATGCCTTTGGGGACCCGCCGTATGTATTCTGCAGCCTCCTTATGCAATGCAGCCACATCCCCTATGTACTTGCAGGTCTGCTTGTCTGCGATATACTCACCAAATCCGTTCTTGTGGGCCCATCCATGTGATGTATCCCATCTCCATAATGCTTTTGTGGGCCCAGACATGTGATGTAGCCTGTATCCCCTATCTATCTGCAGGCCCACTCATCTATAGTACCCATGGCTCATGTCATCTCACGGGCCTGCTCGTATTTGGTACATTCATCCCATCCATTCTTGCAGGCCCGTCCGTGTGATGTACCCCACCTCCACAATGCTTTTGCGGGCCCACACATGTGATGTAGCCTGTATTCCCTATGTATTTGCAGGCCTGCTCATCTATGGTATCCATGGTTCATTTCATCTCATGGGCCCACTCGTATTTGCAGGCCCGCTCATCTATGGTATCCATGGTTCATTTCATCTCATGGGTCCACTCGTATTTGATACATTCATCCCATTGGTTCTTGCAGGCCCGTCCATGTGATGTGCCCCACCTCCATAATGCTTTTGCAGGCCCACACCTGTGATGTAGCATGTATCCCCCATCTATCTGTGGGCCCGCTCATCTATAGTACCCATAGCTCATTTCATCTCACAGGCCTGCTTGTATTCAGTACATTCATCCCATTCGTTCCTGCAAGCCCATCTGTGTGATGTACCCCACCTCCATAATGCTTTTGCAGGCCTGCACGTGTGATGATGATCTGCACATACCCCTGTGTACATATTCTGTCACCTCCATCTGTCTGCATGTGTCCACAAATGTGATGTCCACTGTCTCTCTGATGCCTTTGTGGACCTGCCTGTGTGGACCAGCCTGTAAATATTCCACAGCCTCTGTATGCTGTGTAGCCACATCCCCTATGTGCTTGCGGGTCTGGATATACTCACCAAATCCGTTCTTGTGGGCCCATCCGCATGATGTACCCCACCTCCATAATGCTTTTGTGGGCCCAACATGTAATGTAGCCTGCATCCCTTATGCATGTGCAGGCCTGCCCATCTCATGGCTCATTGCATTTCACAGGCCCACTCATATGTGGTACATGTACCCCATTTGTTCTTATGGGCTTATCCATGTGATGTACCTTACATCCATGGTGCTTTTGTGGGCCCACCCCTGTGATGTGACCTACATGCCCAACGTATGCGCAGGCCCACTTGTCTATAGTACTGATGGCAGATTTCATGCCAGGGGCCTGCTCATACAGTGGCTCAAAAAAGTGTCCCAATGTTTGGCTATTTTGAAAAGACTTGACATTTGCAGGAGAACCAAAAGGTGTTAGCTCTAATCCTTGCTGGGTCATTGATAGCCCTAATCCTTGCCCTGAAGATGAGCCCTTAGTCATGTGATTCGGTTGTCATGGCACTGAGATATAGCCATATTAAAGTGACATGTCATTGGGACACTTTTTTGAGCAACATTTCTATTCTACAATTTTAGTACTTTGTATGCCTTTCCTTTGCTTTTATCACTACCTCTAGTCTTCTAGGCATACTCTATATCAATCCTTGACACTCCTCAACCTCTATCTTTCCCCACTTCACTTCAATTCTCTTCCAAAGCTCCCATACTCCTTTTGGTGGTGTTGTATAGCTATTGAGCTGTTTTTTGAGGATTTGCCAGAGATGTTCAATGAGATTAAGGTCTGGAGATTGTGCTGGCCAGTCAAGAAGCTTGATCTCTTGAAATTCCAGCCACTCCTTGGCTCTTTTAGAGGTGTGCTTGGGGTCATTATCTTGTTGAAAGATAATGCTCTCTTTAGGAATTCCAGAATTTTCCATGGAAGAAAGCAGATTATCCTCTAAAATGGAGACATACTGCTCAGCATTCATCCTCCCTTCAACCTCTGCAAGAATCCCCACTCCATTTCAACTCATGCATCCCCAAACCATCAAGAAACCTGCTCCAAACATTATTGTTCCCTGGACTTCCTTGTCTTGCAAAGGCTTTCCTGCCAATTCCTACACATACTCCCTTTCATCTGACCCAATCCTGTTGATCTTGGTTTCATCTGACCAAATTACCCTAGTCCAGTCCTCCACAGTTTAGTGTTGGTGCTTGAGAGCAAAGGCTAGTCTATGTTTCATATACTTCATAGACAAGAGTGGCTTCTTTTTCTTGACTACAGCCTTGAGAGATGCAGACTTGAGAGCGTTCCTAACAGTTTGAGCAGAGACAGGAGAGAAGAGAGTGGAATTGATGAGATGGGTGGCCTGGACAGCATTTTCAACTTTGCCAGAGGTGATATTAGAGACAATTCTCTTTTTATCAGTGGGAGAAAGTTTGGAAGGACATCCTAATTTGATGTTTTCCTTGCCTGGGTGGATCTCTTTAATAACCCTGGCCACAATAGACTTTTCCAGACCAGTTTGGGAGGATATTTTCCTAGTAGAAAGGCCAGATTCAGAGAGAAAGAGAATATTGGCTCTGGCAGAGGAGGGAATGGATTTCATGATGAAGTTGGATTAGCTGGATGGTATCTCTGCTCTTTATATCATTTGGAATTATGTAAGTGACATAATCAGACAGGGTTGAAGCACAGCACCCATCAGAATCTTATGTTATTTACTAAATGATAGTTGGTAATATCAGGGTCAAATAAGTGTCCCAATGACATATCATTTTAATATGGCTATATCTCAGTGCCATGACAACCAAATCACATGACTAAGGGCTTATCTTCAGGGCAAGGATTAGGGCTATCAATGACCCAGCAATGATTAGAGCTAATAACTTTTGGTTTCCCTGCAAATGTCAAGTCTTTTCAAAATAGTCAAACATTGGGACACTTTTTTGAGCCACTGTATGTAGCGCACTCACCATATTTGTTCTTCCGGGCCCATAAGTGTGATATAGCCTGCATGCATGATACATGTGCGGGCCCACCCTGCAGGCCCACCCATGCAATGCAGGCTTTCTCCACCCTGTCCTTGTGGACCCCATCAATTCCACACCTGATCCATACACCCCCACAGGCCCACCCATCCAATGTAGGCTTTCTGTCCCATGCTGTTGTGGGCCCACTCATCCATAGGACGCTTAGTCTATACATTTCCGCAAACCTGCCTGTGTTGTTTTCCTATCCTTGAGCGGGCTCTCTCATGTATAGACACTTTTTTTACAGACCAACCCTATTGAATTCCATTCATATCTCTCACTGACAGGCAGGCCTGTCCGCTTATATGCAATATTCCTACAGTATATTGCCAGGCCTGCCACAGGGTGACCATGTACATGGTGAGATTGTCAGGCCAGGGTGGCTGTGTGTATCGGAAAATGTGACTACATGGGCTCTCTGAACCCATTCAGGCTAGTGCTGGAGGCTCATCTGCCACTCATCCAGATCTGACTCATCAACCATCTGGTCCATCCCGGGCCTCTGCCTTACACCCAACCAACAAACCTCAAAGCCCCTGGGCATGAGCTACATACTGGTGGGCTGGCCAGTGTATTCA
>QFEF01000412.1:0-13855 GCA_003316035.1 Neoboletus subvelutipes
GGGATGTATCATGTGATGTCAAATCACGTGATAAGGAAGTCATGTGACACTAGGTCACGTGATGAGTGGCACTGAGGGCCAAACCAGCTGAAGGGAACTATCTTCAGTATAGAGATTAGAATCAATCTAATCATATCTGATAAGATAAGATAAGATAACTTGATCAAAGTTATCGTGTGCACGGATCGAGCCGTAACACTAAGCCCCTTTAGGGCTGGTTAGAGATAGAATCTCCGCTTCTAAAGTATAAAAAGGAAATGACGTGTTGCGTTGTGTATGATACTAAAGGTTAAATGAAGACGCGTTGCGTCATGTAAGATATAAAAGGGAAGATGCGAGTCGCATTGCATGAGATATAAAAGGGAAGATGCATTGCATATCAAAAGAAGAAAGACACATCTTGGTTAAATATGAAATGTGATACTGCAGGCACAGCTCGACTAATCTGGATGAAGATGAAATAGGCGAAATGAACTGAGGCTGGGATGAGTCAATGATGGAAAGGAATACAAGTCATATACGAGAGAATATGACTTAGGAGTTTAAGAGGTCCACAGTTAGAAAAGAGATGGGTCCGAGTGAAGCCTAATCCTTGAAGAGTGCAGAGTGGAAGTACTCCTCCCATATGTCTGATGGGATGTCTAGGTCAGATAAGATGTTGTCCCAGAGAGACTCGGGTATTGGGGCTGATACTGACAGGTCTGGTGAGCTCATGGGAGAGAGAAAAATGGTACCCCCTAGGACACTTGTAACATTACCCTCCTCGTCCTTGTATGGTTGAGCTGCTGGCTCAATTATCCCTATCTCCCTCATTGATGTCATGGTTGGTGAGATCCCAGGTAGAGGGATTGATGTCATCCTTGGTGCAATTCCAGGCTCGATGTCCGAGGGTGTTACATTTGCCACAATGGGTGGAAGTGCAATGGTATTGGGAGTGACCAGGGGCAGCGACATTACAGAAGGGGCGGAGGTAGTGGGGACAATTGGGGCGGATGTGCCCCAGTTCATGGCATTGGAAACAGGTAACCTCTCCAAATTGTACATGTGGGGGAAACACTCGTGACTGTTACGGCTCAATCCATGCACACGATAACTTTGATCAAGTTATCTTATCTTATCTTATTAAGATATGATTAGATCGATTCTAATCTCTATACTGAAGATAGTTCCCTTCAGCTGGCTTGGCCATGAGCGCCACTAATCATGTGACCTAGTGTCACATGACTTCCTCATCACGTGATTCGACATCACATGATACATCCCTTAGTCTCGTGACTAGTATCACCTGACTCTAAACCCTAGATGTGATGACATCTCGATCATCAATCTTATACGCCACGATGCAAGACATCTACAACACATGTTGTACTCGTGTTAGACACACTCCCGTCCTCATGTTGTTTCCTCTTCATCTCCGTGCTGTGCACTTATTTATATAAAGTCACACACATGCCTAGTGCATGTTATTCATTTCCGTTCCTCATGTCTGGCACATGTTTAACTTCTCTTCCATTTCAGAAGCTATGCTTCTAACACGCTCTTTCAGCATGTTTGATACACGCTTTATCCTCATGCTTGATGCATGTTTCCCTCATGTATTTAATAACCGTCTCTACATCGGTAGATCCATAGTACACATGTACATACATAGAGATGATATATAAGACCGAGAGCCTAGCACTGGCATCCCCAGTCTAGTTCTCTTGGATAATCCCTAGCAACAAGAGTTCCACTCAGTGAGGTCTCTGTACCTCAAAGATCACTTTTATCTCTTGAGTCTTGGTCCTTGTCAAACCTCACTCACTCCTCTTCTATGAATAGTCATAGTATTCAGCTCGGCGTCCCCAAGACGATTATAGATAGTTGTTGGGTCGTTTCAGTGACAAGGTGTTACCAGGGTGAAATATGGGACGGGGAAGACCATCCATGGTGGTAGGGAAACTATCTGGGGTAAGGGGCTCTGGAGCAGGCATTGCTGAGTCATGCTTGGGTATCCTGGGAAGGAGGTGACCTGGGGTATTCCCCATGGTGGCGGGTATATTAAGGTGGGGGAGATGGGATGGATCAGCGGAGAAAAGGAAATTCCGCTGTTGGTGGAGTCTGGGAAAGCGGGGGGAGGGTTCTGGAGATATGGGAGAGGTTGTGACAACAGTGTCTTTGTCGGCTCATTCTCCGGAGGAGTCTGAACTAGACTCATCGGACTCATACTCCTCTGCCAGGGTGATGGTGGCCCATCCAAGGTGACCGCTGTTCCTGGAGAAGTCCACAGGGTGGAGGTTGTTAGAGAAATACTTTGCCCATTCATCAGCGGATAGGAGAAGGAGAATGGGGTAGAGGGCATTGGCGAGGATAGGGATGGGGAGGAGGGAGATGATGCTGTCAAAGCCCTCCTCTTCGAGGAGGTCCAGTGTGAGGTTTCTGGCCTCAGTGAGGGTCTATTGGAAGGCATTGACAGCAACATTGTTCTGGGCAGTGAGACGGGGGTTGTTAATGAAGACATGAGGACCTGTCACACACCAGGTGGCCCTGGTGAAAAGGGACTGAAGGACAGTGTACAATCAGTACTATCGGACAAGGAGGACGAGGGTGGTGTTGGTGGAGAAGAGGGGTGTTTTTTTGAAGATGTCAGAAGCATCTTTGTTTTCGAGAGCAGCGACATAGAGGGTGTGGTGAGCAATAGATGGGAGGTGATTGAGATGGATACAAAGGGGACCGGTTCCATTGGCAAAGGTGTGGGACATGGGGGGTTCTGGGAGAGAAGCAATCAGAGGGATTTTCGCTTTTTATACTCGTCCAGCAGTTCCCGAGTGTTGTCAAAATTTCTTTCAGGTTCCCAAGTATCTTCGGCATCAGAATAACCTTTCCAATGGACAAGGTATTGTCTCCGGTTATTGGTTCTGTGATGATTGGTTATACGTTCCATTTCGTATTCCTCTTCTCCATCTACTAGCTCCGGTGGCAGCTTATTGAAATTGGGTCCATGTTCAGGGGTCTCCCTGTATGTCAATAGTAGGGAAGCATGGAACACATCATGGATCTTCCATTGCTTCGGGAGAGTGATTCGAAAAGCTACCAGGGATATCACTTCTGAGACTTTGAATGGTCCCAATCTTTTGGGTGAGAGTTTTCGGGAGATGTTCTTGGTTCAAATGTTCTTTGAATCTAACCAGACCTCATCTCCGACTTTCCATGGTTTGAATTTTGAATGAATTCTCTCTTTCATTCATAATTGGGTTAGAGCATGCGCGGCTTCAGCTTCTTTTCGTGCATCCTCAAGATGGGAGAGCTGTTTTTCCAGCGTGGGCAAGAAGGTAGTACTGAGGGGGGGTATGATCTGGGTTCATATCCCATGATTAGGGCAAAAGGGGACTTCCCCGTAGATGAATGCACAGCGGCATTATGAGCAAATTTGGTGGCAACAAGGTGTTCTGACCATAGTTCAGGCTTTCCTTGGCAGAATATCCAGAGGTAAGTCTCCAACTCTTGATTGTATCTTTCGGTTTCTCCATCGGATTGAGGGTGGTAGGCAGTGGACAGGGATATATCTGTTACGACCGGTGTAACAAATAATGCATACGCAGAAGACTGAAGTCTTTGCTATGGGACAAGTCTATCTCTGTAGACACGAGTGACCTTCTTGGTCTGCAAGCAGATCACCTGATTGGCGAGCAGTGTGCAACAGTTGTGGCAACCTCAGCTGGTATGCTGTTCACAAGGCAGTGAGTGGGCTCCCTCCAGGCACACAAGGAGTAGTTGGCTATGGACAGGTCATGGGCAAGGCCTGTATCTGGGCGCAGCCTCTGGGCAATAGGCAGCTGGGCACGGCGAGTGTTGGGCAATGACTTGTGGACTGATCCTCTGATCAGGGACAAAGGGGTGACACCTTCCTATAGAAGGTTCACAGTTCCTAGATTGAACTCTGATTGACAGACGTTTGAGATCTAGATTGGCAACGGGATGAAACACTGGTTTCAAGGATTAATGATGCTGGCACAGGCACTGACAGCGAAGGCTTCGAATTCTACGTAAGATTGCATAGATCAAAGTTAAGGTTACATGGGCGGCGATTCTAACTATTTATACTAAGCCCCTTTAGGGCCAGTTAGCGATAGAATCTCCTAAAGTACAAAAGGAAATAACGCGTTGTGTTGCATATGATGCTAAAGGTTAAATGAAGAAGACGTGTCACGTTGTGTAAGATATAAAAGGAAAGACACGAGTCACGTCGCATGAGATATAAAAGGAAAGACGCGTCGCATACCAAAAGAAGAAAGACGCGTCTTGTTAAATATGAAATGCGATACTGCGGGCATAGCTCGACTAATCTGGATAAGATGAAATAGACGAAATGAACTGAGGCCGGGGTGAGTCGTGGTGGTAAGGAACATGAGTCATATGTGAGAGAATATGACTTAGAAGTTTAGAAGGTCCGCAGTTAGAAATGAAATGGGTCCAAGTGAAGCCTAGTCCTCGAAGAGTGCAGAGTGGAAGTACTCTTCCCATACCTCCTGTGGGATGTCCAGATCTGATAGGATGTCTTCCCAGAGAGACTCGGGTATCGGGGCAGATACTGACAAGTCTGGTGAACTCATGGGGGAGAGAAAAATGGTACCCCCTAGTACACTTGTAACAATATCATAGTCCAATAACCAGGCAAGTTCCCTTGCAAATGCAGAGGTGAACTGAGGTCCTCTATCTGAGATCAATCTATCGTGTAAACCGAATCTTTTGAAAATGTTTTCATAAAAGAGTTGAGCAATTCCTGCCAAATTGACGGTTTTTGCGCAAGGAGCGAGAATTACCCCCTTACTAAGGCCATGGTTGACCACGACCATTATTGAATCAAAGCCTGACACCAGGGGAAGGTCCGTAATCAAATCCACTGACAGGTGGGAAAAGGGGCGGGAAGTCTGGACTGCAAGGGGCATAAGGGGTGGGACAGTGGGGTGGGTTTGTATTTTATTGGCCTGGCAGATGGTGCAGCCAGCCACAAACTGACAGACAAAGGCTGACATGCCTGGCCACCAGTAATCTTTTGATAGGAGTGCAACGGTGCGCATGTGGCCACCATGGCCTCCTTCCAGTGAAGTGTGTGCTTTGAGCACAAGTTCTTGTCGGGCATCACCGGGGATATACATACAGCCCTTAAAATAGAGCTTCCTGTCTAGGAAAGTCCAGTCGGCAGGGGAGGACCATCCAAACAATGGTATATCATTCTCCATGCCCTTCAGGGCGTCAATAACAAGGGGGTCCTCCTCTGAGGATTGATGGATTTGATCGGCTAGTGTGAGATCTAGGGTCTGGACTTGGTGGGCAAAGGCATCATTAGGCAACAATTGGACATCAGCATTGTCCATGGTAGTGTCAATGGCGTCACATCAAGACAAGGCATCAGCTGGTCCCATCTGGGATCTGGGCAGGGCAGTGTAGGCAAGGTCAAAATCCTGCAAAAATAACAGCCACCTGGCTTGGCAACAGGATAACTTCCGAGGTTGCTTAAAATAGGTAAGGTTCTTATGATCTGTAAGAACTGTTACGGGAAAGGCAGATCCTAACAGGTATTGGTGCCATTCTTCTAATCCTCAGATCACAGCAAGTAATTCCTGGTCGAAATGTCATAATTGTGCTTGGCAGGGGTGAAGGTCTGGGAGAGATAGCCACACGGCTTATAGTCTCCATTGGAGTCTCATTGCATTAGGACACCACCTGATGCAGTTAACAACACATCAGTTATGATGGTAAAGGGGCGATCGGGATCAGGGAAAGCTGGGACAGGTCGACAGGTGAAGGCATCCCACAATAGTTGGAACCCGGTTTGATGTTTATCAGTCCATTCCCAGGTCTGGTTCTTCTTGGTCAGATCCAGAAGGGGTCGGGCGAGCTCTGAGAAGGAGGGGATGAATTTTCTGTAAAAGTTGCAGAATCCTAGGAAGGAGCAAACATCTTTAACGTTTACTGGAGGGGTCCATTCTTGGATGGCCTTCAACTTGGTTGGGTCCATCTGGACACCTTCCTTGCTGACAATCATTCCGAGGTATTTGACAGATGGGGTGGTGAATGTGCACTTTTCCAGTTTGAGATACATCTCATGCTCTTGGAATCATTGGAGGACCTTCCTTGTCCGGTCCTCATGGGAGTCATGGTCAGAGGAGTGGATCAATAGGTTGTCCATATATATGATTAACCATCCTTCAGCGATGAAATCGCCGAAGAGGTTGTCCATGAACACTTGGAAGGTTGCTGGGGAGTTATACATGCCGAAAAACATTACTGCTGGTTTGAATAGCCTGAATGGGGTGAGGAATGCAGCTTTCCACCAATCTTCTGGTTTGATGAGGACATTATTATATCCCCATCGTACATTGAACTTTGTGAAGATGGAAGATCCTTTCAGTCGATCTATCAGATTGGAAATGAGGGGGAGGGGGTACGTGTTCTTGATGGTATGGAGGTTAAGATACCGATAATCCTGGCACGGCCTCAACTTCCCATCTTTCTTCTGTATGAAAAAGAAAGGGGAGGCTTGAGGGGATTTCGATGGGGTAATCTTCCCTGTGGCTAGGTGTTCATTGATGAACTCTTTGCATACTGTCATCTCTGCTGGGTTGAGCAGATAGGCTTTAGCTCATTTTGGTATGAATGAGTCTTTTAGCTCGATGGCATGGTCATAGGGTCAGGAGGGGGGAAGTTTCGTGGTATCTTTCTTATCAAATACTCCTTCGTATGCTTGGTAGGCTTTTGGTAGCTCTACCTTCTTAGTTTCCTCAGCTTGGGCGATCGTGGTAGAAAGGGTAGTTCATCGAAGAACATTCTTCAGAATTACTCCCTTTTCTTGCTTCAGGAATTGGACATGGTCCAGGATCATCCATCTTCTATACTGGTCATAGAGGTCACGCTCTATGTTCTCGTTCTCCTGATGACCCAGGAAACATAACAAATACCTCTGAATGGTATTGTTACAACCGGTGTAACAAATAACGTGTATGCAGAAGACTGAGGTCTTCGCTTACAGGACAAGTCTACCTCTGTAGACACAGGCAACCTTCTTGGTCTGCAAGTGGATCACCTGATCGGCGAGCAGTGTGCAACAGTTGTGGCGACCTCAGCTGGTGTGCTGTTCGCAAGGCAATGAGCGGGCTCCCTCCAGGCACACAAGGAGTAGTTGGCTATGGACAGGTCGTGGGCAAGGCCTGTATCTGGGCGCGGCCTCTGGGCAATAGGCAGCTGGGCATGGCTAGCGTTGGACAATGGCTAGCGGGCTAATCCTCTGATTAGCGACGAAAGTGGTGACACCTCCCTATAGAAGGTTCACAGTTACTTGATCGATGATCTGATTGACAGAAGATCGAGATCAAGATTTACGGCACTGGTGAGACACCTGTCTCGGACGATTGACGATGCTGACACGGGCGCTGGCAGCAAAGGCTTTGAATTCTACGTAAGATTGTGTAGATCAAAGTTAGAGTTACATGGGCGGTGATTCTAGCTATTTATACTAAACCCCTTTAGGGCTGGCTAAAGATAGAATCTCCACTCTAACATCTAAATAGGAAATGATGCATCGCGTCGCATAAGATATAAAGGGAAGGGACGCGTCTCGTGAAGTATAAAAGGAAAGATGTGTCATGTGAGATATACAGTGGCTCAAAAAAGTGTCCCAATGTTTGGCTATTTTGAAAAGACTTGACATTTGCAGGAGATTCAAAAGATATTAGCTCTAACCCTTGCTGGGTCATTTATAGCCCTAATCCTTGCCCTGAAGATCAGCCCTTAGTCATGTGATTTGGTTGTTATGGCACTGAGATATAGCCATATTAAAATGATATGTTATTGGGACACTTATTTGACCCTGATATTATCAACTATTATTTAGTAAATAACATAAGGTTCTGATGAATGCTGTGTTTTAACCCTGTCTGATTATGTCACTTACATAATTTCAAATGATATAAACAGCAGAGATACCATCCAGCTAACCCTACTTTATCATGAAATCCATTTACTTCTCTACTAGAGCCAATATTCATTTTCTCTCTTAACTTGACCTTTCTACTAGGCAAATATCCTCCCAGACTGGTCTGGGGAAGTCTACTGTGGTCAGGGCTATCAAAGAGATCCACCCAGGCAAGGAAAACATAAAATTAGGATGTTCTTCCAAACTTTCTCCTATTAATAAAAGATGAATTGTTTCTAGTATCACCTCTGACAAAGTTGAAAATGCTGTCCAGGCCAGCCATCTCATGAATTCTGCTCTCTTCTCTCCTGTCTCTGCTCAAACTGGTAGGAATGTTCTCAAGTCTGCATCTCTCAAGGCTGTAATCAAGAAAAAGAAGCCACTCTTGTCTGTGAAGCATAGGTAGCATGGGCTAGTCTTTGCTCTCAAGCATCAACACTGGATTGTGGAGGACTAGACTAGAATCATTTGGTCGGATGAAACCAAGATCAACAGGATTGGGTCAGATGGAAGGAATTAGGTGTGGAAATTGGCAGAAAAGCCTTTGCAAGACAAGAAAGTCCAGGGAATAGTAAAGTTTGGAGAAGGTTCCTTGATGGTTTGGGAATGGATGAGTTGGAATGGAGTGGGAATTCTTGCAGAGGTTGAAGGGAGGATGAATGCTGAGCAGTATGTCTTCATTTTGGAGGATAATCTGCTTTCTTTCAAGAAAAATTCTGGAATTCCTAAGAAGAGCATTATCTTTCAACAAGATAATGACCCCAAGCACACCTCTAAAAGAGCCAAGGAGTGGCTGGAATCTCAAGGGATCAAGCTTCTTGACTGACCAGCACAATCTCCAGACCTTAATCCCATTGAACATCTCTGGCAAATCCTCAAAAAACAGCTCAACAGCTATACAACACCACCAAAAGGAGTATGGGAGCTTTGGGAGAGAATTGAAGTGGAGTGGGGAAAGATAGAGATTGAGGAGTGTCAAGGATTGATAGAGAGTATGCCTAGAAGACTAGAGGCAGTGACAAAAGCAAAGGGAGGGCATACAAAGTACTAAAATTGTAGAATAGAAATGTTGCTCAAAAAAGTGTCCCAATGACATGTCACTTTAATATGGCTATATCTCAGTGCCATAACAACCAAATCACATGACTATGGGCTCATCTTCATGGTGAGGATTAGGGCTATCAATGACCCAGCAAGAGTTAGAGCTAACACCTTTTGATTCCCCTGCAAATGTCAAGTCTTTTCAAAATAGTCAAATATTGGGACACTTTTTTGAGCCACTGTATAACCAGTCATTCAGGTAAGTCTAGTCCTCAGCAGAGGACCAACTGAAGAGGGGAATATCATTTTCCATACCCTTCAGGGCATCAAGGACTAGGGGGTCCTTGAAATGACCCAACAACAACTACTAAAGTCTTGGAAACGCCAAGCTAAGATCTGACTGTAGAATAACAGGAAGGTGAGCGAGGAGTGACAAGTTTCAAGACTCAAGAATAAAACTAAAGGTGAGCTTCAATTGCTCCTAAGTGGATCTCTTGTTGAAGGGGAAAACTCCAAGAGAACTAGACTGGAGATGTTACGGCTCAATCCGTGCACACGATAACTTTGATCAAGTTATCTTATCTTATCTTATCAGATATGATTAGATCGATTCTAATCTCTATACTGAAGATAGTTTCCTTCAGCTGGTATGGCCCTCAGCGCCACTCATCACGTGACCTAGTGTCACATGACTTCCTCATCACGTGATTTGACATCACATGATACACCCTTTAGTCTCGTGACTAGTATCACCTGACTCTAAACTCTAGATGTGATGACATCTCGATCATCAATCTTATACGCCATGATGCAAGACATCTACAACACATGTCGTACTCGTGTTATACACACCCCCGTCCTCATGTTGTTTCCTCTTCATCTCCGTGCTGTGCACTTATTTATATTTAGTCACACACATGCCTAGAGCATGTTATTCATTTCCGTTCCTCATGTCTGGCACATGTTTAACTTCTCTTCCATTTCAGAAGCTGTTACGGCTCGATCCGTGCACACGATAACTTTGATCAAGTTATCTTATCTTATCTTATCAGATATGATTAGATTGATTCTAATCTCTATACTGAAGATAGTTCCCTTCAGCTGGTATGGCCCTCAACGCCACTCATCACGTGACCTAGTGTCACATGACTTCCTCATCACGTGATTTGACATCACATGATACATCCCTTAGTCTCGTGACTAGTATCACCTGACTCTAAACCCTAGATGTGATGACATCTCGATCATCAATCTTATACGCCATGATGCAAGACATCACAACACATGTTGTACTCGTGTTAGACACACCCCCGTCCTCATGTTGTTTCCTCTTCATCTCCGTGCTGTGCACTTATTTATATTTAGTCACACACATGCTTGACGCATGTTATTCATTTCCGTTCCTCATGTCTGGCACATGTTGATACTTCTCTTCCATTTCAGAAGCAGCGCTTCTAACACGCTCCTTCCTCATGTTTGATACATACCTTTCCCTCATGTATTTAATCACCGTCTCTACATCGGTAGATCCGTAGTACACATGTACATACATAGAGATGCTATATAAACCCAGAGACTTGACCGGGTTATCCCCAGTCTAGTTCTCTTTGGATATTCCCTTACAACGAGAGAGCCACTCAGGAGCTTCTTAGCTCAACAGACCCTTTTTACCTTGAGTCTTGGTACTTGTCACACCTCGCTCACCTCCTCTTCTTCGAATAGTCAAGATCATAGCTCGGCGTCCCCAAGACAGACATAGATAGTTGTTTGGGTCGTTTCACTAGAACTAGACTTTTATAGTCATCCAGACGGTAGTAACCCGTAGGACAAGACTACTCTTGCCGACGCCTTCTCTCGACCTCGGAGCCATTAGCTTAGCTGCTTAGGCGCAGAGAACCCCTCAGAGCTTAGACGATAAATCCTAGAGCTAGACGCTCAGATGGTAAACTCGAGAAAGCCGAAATCACGAGACTAGAAAGCCTCCGAGCTTAGAAGTCCATTACAAAGCGTAGAAGGTTGACAATCCTAGAAGTCGCCACAGACGTTTAGCAGTTAAGGCGGTGCCCCAATCCGTATAACTTTACGTCACACCCTCCCACATTCATCTGAACTTAGAAATCCAGCGAGATTAGAAAGTCAACAATGAATCAATATCTCCTTGCATCGCTTTACGTGTTCACGGTGTTGATCACCGTTATCTTCGTTCTCATGCTCAGGGCAGTACCGGTTGGAAACCCAATCTGCGTAGAGTTTATTAAGGCGAAGAACGCGCTAGTCTTTATTACGTCGGATCCCACTCGCAAGATTAGTCGAGATGAAGATCGAGTAGAGAAAGAAGCGTCAGATATGCCAGGACTGGATGAGGTCACAGAAGATAAGGCCTCTGATATTCGGGTAGCGGACCCAGAAAACGCAGATGTTGATGAATGGGCAGAGGCCTGGGAAAACAAAGGCTGGGCAGATGATGCCTTCGTTAAGAATAACTGGGATGAATGGAACCCCCTCGGTTGGGTTGAAGATTGGACCCAGAGAGTACCAGAAGATGCAGCGAAACCCGGTGATCAGGAATGGCCGGTTGAATTCACGCATTGGTCAGATGACGACGAAGTGGTATTCAAACCCTCGCCCCTAAAAGAGACTATAGGCGTTCAAACGTCAGAAGTCCAAGATGGATCTAAAATCCATACCGAACCTGTAGACGGACCAACAAGGGTACAAAGTCCGAGAACAGCTCTCGAATCCTTTTTAGCGAAAGAACCAAAGATCGATCTTTGAATCGAAGATTGCTCCCTTTCGTTATCCGCACATAGTCGTGCCTATTTAGAAAAGAAATCCTAGATTACCGATGAGTAAAGAAGGCCCCCTTTTATTTTTCATTCATACGTACAAAAGAAAAGCCAAGATTGACATATTTAGATCAAAGATGGACACGTACGATAACGGGATCTAATAAAGCCGAGATCGCAAAGAAGCGAAGACGGATGTACTTAGATCGCCCGGAATGGCGTTAAACTACCACTGGTCCTAGACACGACCTTAAACTGTGCTTGTCCTGAGCATCAGACATTAAAAGGCACAAAGGACTCTTACGATAGAGAATCTCCGCAATAAGATTAAACTACGACATAGGATCTTGAAGATCACCCCTCCTAGGCACGAGATTAAACTGCCCAGATCTAGACGATCTAGTTCGTCCTGAAGCATGACGTAAAACTGCGAAGTCGACCAGCATGTCGCAAAACTGAAAAAGATGTTCTTTGATAAAGCATCATTGGGCAACTGACTAGACGATCAGTGATGGGAGAAAACCCGTAATGAATCCCATGTGACATAGTCGTCACACAGTTAGTCCGTAATGACTTTAAACTATAGAGTCCGAAAAGACTTTAATCTACCCGGTGGCGCAAACCCACATTAATAACTATTTGTCCGAAATGACGAGTAAACTACCTTCTTAGGATTCATGAAGTAATCCGACCCGCCGCAAGGCACACATCTTTTAGGCTTCGCTGCCGACCCCGCTGCAGAACAGCACCCCTCGCCTAGATGGCACCAGTTAATGGAAGACTTCGATTACGAGATTACCAAGAGAGTAAAGACGTAACAAGGAGAGATCCAGAGATTAGAGAGGAGGTAACCAACCCTGAACTCTAGATTGTCCGAAACGACGAGTAAACTATCACACCACGAGGCATAGTTGCCACACACTCCGAAATGAGTAGTAAACTACCACGATCACGTAACTTGACGTCACTAGATGGAGCGTAATCTCCGAGTCAAAACTACTAGTCAAGAGCGAAATCTCTTAGTCAAAACTAATCACGTGACTAGACGTCACACGACTTATGGCGAAATCCATAGTAAAACTACCAGTCTCAAAAGAGTAGGCAAAGTCGCCGAAATTTTTTTTCTTTCTTCCCCTGAAAGAAAGAGTGTGATTCCCGGGACGTGAATCATCAGAGAGGGGATAGTAGGGATAGTGGACACTAGGTGGACACATCACTACAGACGAAGAATTACTGAAGAATGCTAGAAGCATTGCTGAAGAATTCGTAGTTCTTAGAAGAAATAACGAAGAGTTACGATGGAACACTAGAAGTGTTGCCATGGAACTCGAAGTTTTGAAGAAGCGATTAGAAATCGTGAAAATTTCTTTTTGCCCTTGGCATGGCATAAAACTGCATCAACGACTTAGAATCAACCCTAGACTGTCAAGAGAACAGAGAAGGTACATTCGAAAGACACAAGATCTAGACGATCTCAGCCTCCGGAAAGAGTTTAATCTACCAAAACACGAAGATTTTATAGGAATTCTACAGATCTAGTATTGATCATAGCCAAGAATTCACTAGAATGATTCAGATTGACCTGGAACGTCGAGTAAACTTACCCATAGTCATAGGAATGAACAGACAAAAGAGTCGAAGTCATTCACTAGAACCTTTTCAAGGCGAAATCCTTAGAAAACTATAGTTCATTAGAACTCAAGGCGTAATCCTTAGCAAAACTATCAGATCTAGACGATCGGTGACATAGTCGTCACTTACGAGACCTGAAACGTCATTAAACTTATCATATCACCCTTGCCGATATATCTTTGGTAGACTCGCAAAGAATATTCGTCAGCAGAAGCTTCGATAGCTTATCGGAACCTCGACTGGTTTCCAAAGACCGGAATGTCTTAGTCAAAACTATCACCCCTTTAGTCCGGGATGACTATAAACTATTCAGCTATCCACTAGAACTGGCTTTCTAGTATCTCAAGGCGGAATCCTTAGAAAACTATCAACGAGCTAGTCTCAACAAGTCCTCAGAACGACTATAAACTTCTCACAGGAACTGGCTTTCCACCATTTTCTC
>QFEF01000421.1:0-14043 GCA_003316035.1 Neoboletus subvelutipes
CCTCTGGTTATTACTTCTGTGATAATTGGTTATTCATTCCATTTTGTATTCCTCTTCTCCGTCTATTAGTTCCAGAGATGGATTTTTGAAATTGGGGCCATGCTCTGGAGTTTCCTGATAGGATAACAACAGGGAGGCATGGAACATGTTGTGGATCTTCCATTGCTTTGGAAGGGTGATGTGGAATGCTATCAGAGATACCACTTTGGAGACCTTGAAGGGTCTCAGTCTTTTCAGCGATAGTTTTCGGGAGACGTTCTTGGTTCAGATGTTTTTTGCATCTAACCATACTTCGTCTCCTACTTTCCATGGTTTGAATTTTGAATGAATCCTTTCTTTCATTCGTAATTGGGTCAGGGCGTGTGCAGCTTCAGCTTCTTTTCATGCATCCTCAAAGTGGGAGAGCCATTTTTCTAGCACAGGCAAGAACGTGGTTCCTAGAGGTGGGTACAACCTGGGTTCATATCCCATGATCAAGGCAAATGGGATTTTTCCAGTGGAAGAATGTATGGCAGCATTGTGGGCAAATTCAGCAGCGGTGAGGTATTCTAACCATTGCTCTGGTTTTCCTTGGCAGAATATTCTGAGGTAAGTCTCTAACTCCTGGTTGTATCATTCCGTTTCTCCATTGGACTGGGGATGGTAGGTGGTGGATAAGGAAATGTCATATTTCAGGATCCTGGCCAATTCTCTTGCAAAGGCAGAGGTGAATTGAGGTCCACAATCAGAGATTAATTTGTCATGTAATCCGAATTGTTTGAAGACATTTTCATAAAAGAGTTTGGCTATTCCTGCCAAATTGATGGTTTTCATGCAAGGAGTGAGAATTACCCCCTTACTAAGGCCATGGTTGACCACAACCATAACAGAATCGAAACCCTGGACAGGGGGAAGGTTGGTGATTAAATCCACGGACAAATGGGCAAAAGGACGAGAAGTCTGAACAGACAGGGGCACAAGAGGGGGCATGGTAGGGTGGGTTTGGACTTTGTTTGCTTGGCAGACAGCACAGCCAGCAACAAATCAGTGGACAAAGGTGGAGAGACCAGGCCACCAATAATCTTTTGAGAGGAGTGCAATGGTGCACATATGGCCACTGTGGCCTCCTTCTAGTGAGGTGTGTGCTTCTAGCACTAGTTCTTGGTGGGCATCACCTGGGACATATAATTGGCCTTTATAATACAGCTTCCCATCAAGGAAGGTCCAGTCACCAGGGGAAGAGTGTCCAAACAGAGGAATGTCATTTTCCATACCCTTTAGGGCATCAAGGACAAGTGGATCTTTGGCTGAGGATTGACGAATGTGGTCAGCTAGGGTTAGATCGATGGTGCAGACTTGATGGGTAAAGGTGTTGTCAGGCAGTAGTTGGACATCGGCATTGTCCTGGGTAGTGTCGACGGCGTTGTGTTGAGACAGAGCATCAGCCAGTCCCATCTGGGATCCAGGTAGGGCAGTGTAGGCAAGGTCAAAATCTTGTAAAAATAAAAGCCACCTGGCTTGTCGGCAGGATAATTTCTGAGGTTGTTTGAAATAGGTAAGGTTCTTATGATCTGTAAGAACCATTATGGGAAAAGCTGATCCTAGGAGGTATTGGCTCCACTCATCTAGGCCCCGAATTATGGCAAGAAGTTCCCAGTCGAAGATATCGTAATTGCACTTGGCAGGGGCAAACATTTGGAAGAGATAGCCACACGGCTTTATATCTCCATTATGGTCTCATTGCATCAGGACACCGCCTGATGCTGTCAAAGATGCATCGGTCATGATGGTGAAAGGTTGATTAGGGTCTGGGTAGGCTAGCACAGGTCCTTGGGTGAAGGCATCATGGAGGAGTTGGAATTCCATCTGATGTCTGTGAAACAACCCAACAACAACTACTAAAGTCTTGGGGACACCAAGCTAAGATCTGACTGTAGAATAACAGGAGGATGAGCGAGGAGTGACAAGGTCCAAGACTCAAGGATAAAGCTAAGGGTTTGAAGTACTATGACTTTCTGAGTGGATCTCTTGTTGAAGGGGAAAACTCCAAGAGAACTAGACTGGGGATGCCAATGCTAGGCTCTCAGTCTTATAAATCATCTCTATGTATGTACATGTGTACTACAGATCTACCGATGTAGAGACAGTGATTAAATACATGAGGAAAACATACATCAAGCATGAGGATAAAGCATGTATCAAACATGCTGAAGGAGTGTGTTAGAAGCACTGCTTCTAAAATGGAAGAGAAGTTAAACATGTGTCAAACATGAGGAATGGAGATTAATAACATGCATCAAGCATGTGTGTGACAAATAAGAATATGTGCACAGCATGGAGATGAAGAGAGAACAACATGAGGACAGGGGTGTATCTAACACAAGTACAACATGTGTTGTGATGTCTTGCATCAAGGCATATAAGATTGATGATTGAGATATCATCACATCTAGGGTTTAGAGTCAGGTGATACTAGTCATGAGACTAAGGGATGTATCATGTGATATCAAATCACATGATGAGGAAGTCATGTAACACTAGGTCACATGATGAGTGGCACTCATGGCCAAGCCAGCTGAAGGGAACTATCTTCAGTATAGAGATTAGATGCAATCTAATCATATCTGATAAGATAAGATAAGATAACTTGATCAAAGTTATCATGTGCATGAATTGAGCTGTAACAGTCTGTCCGTCCATTCCCAAGGTTGGTTCTTCTTGGTGAGGTCCAGCAGGGGTCTGGCAAGTTCCAAGAAAAAAGGAATAAACTTGCAGTAGAAGTTGCAGAACCCTAGGAAGGACTGGACATCTTTGATGTTTATGGAAGGAGTCCACTCCTTAATAGCCTTCAGCTTAGCTGGGTCCATCTGGACTCCGTCCTTGTTGACAATCATTCTGAGATATTTGACCAAAGGGGCAGCAAATGTGCACTTTTCCAGTTTAAGATACATTTCATTATCCTGGAAGTGTTGTAGGACTTTTCAGGTCTGATCTTCATGGGCGATGGGGTCAGAGGAATGGATGAGGAGGTCATCCATGTAGATGATTAACCATCCTTCCACAATATAATTGCCAAAGAGATCGTTCATAAACGCTTGGAAGGTTACTGGAGAATTACATATGCCGAAGAACATAACAGCCAGCTTGAATAGCCCAAATGGGGTGAGGAAGGCTGCCTTCCACTGATCTTCCAGTTTGATGAGGATGTTATTATATCCCCATCAAACATCAAACTTCATGAAGATAGAGGATTCCTTTAATCAATCTATTAGATCGGAGATCAGGGGCAGGGGGTAAGCATTCTTGATGGTGTGTGTGTTGAGGTAACAGTAGTCTTGACATGGTCTCAACTTCCTGTCTTTCTTCTGCACAAAGAAGAATGGGAAAGCCTGAGGGGACTTTAACGGAGTAATCTTCCCAGTGGCTAAATGTTCATCGATGAACTCTTTGCACATGGTCATTTCAGCATGGTTTAAAGGATAAGCTTTAGCCTGTTTTGGAATGAAGGAATCCTTCAACTCGATGGCATGGTCATAAGCTTGGGAGGGGGGAAGTTTCATGGTGTCTTTCTTCTCAAACACACCTTCATACTCTTGGTATGCTTTCAGGAGTTCTACTTTCTTAGTCCCTTCTGCCTGAGCAATTGTGGTGAAGAGGGTGGTTCATCTGAGGATATATTTCGGTGCTATCCCCTTGTGGTGTCCTGCTAAGAATTGAACTCATTCAGGGATTGTCCATTTTCAGTACTAATCATAGAGGTCGTTCTCAATGAGCTTGTTTTCTTGGTGACCCATGAAATGTAACAGATATCTCTGCATGGCATCTTCAGTGTTGGTTGACTTATAGTTGGCCGGAGTAATGACAACCTTGCCACTCTGCCAATCTATCTCAGGATTCATAGTTCGGAGTCATGGCAGGCCCAGAATGACATCATCTTTTCCGCAGTTGAGGACAAGCAGCTCGTGTTGCTCTCGTACTCCTTGGAGATCAATAACCACTGTGGTTTTCTCCTTTATTGTTCTGGATTGGTTCAGCATCCCATCTACATTCCATGCACTGATGGGAATGTTGAGTATTTCTGTTGGCAGTTTCAGTTGGGTGACTGTGTTACAAGTGTCCTAGGGGGGGATATTTTTCTTTCTCCTATGAGCTCACCCGACCTCTCCATACCTGCGCCTATACCAGATTCCCTTTGGGAGGACATCCTTCCCGACCTGGACATACCTTCTGAGGTATGGGACAAGTTCTTCAACACTGCGCTCTTTGAGGGCTAGCTCCTCTCGGACCTCTTTCTATTCCTACTGTGGACCTTTTACTCCTAAGTCATATTCTCTCATATATGACTCATGTTCCCACCATCATGACTCATCGGCCTCAGTTCATTTCCTTTGATCAGATTAGTCAAGCTGCGCCCGCAGTATCGCATTTCATATTACTCCAAGACGCGTCCTTCTTCTTTTGGTACGCGACACGTCTTCCCTTTTATATCTTACACGACACATCTCGTGTTTTCCCTTATTTATCATACGCAATGCGTCTCACATTTTCCCTTATTTATCATATGCAACGCGACACGTCTTCTCTCTTCCCTTTTATATTGTATGCGACGCGACATGTCATTACCCTTTATACTTTAGAGCGGAGATTCTATCGTTAACTGGTCCTAAAGGGGCTTAGTATAAATAGCTAGAATCACCACCTATGTAACTCTAACTTTGATCTATGCAATCTTATGTAGAATTCGAAGTCTTCGCTGTCAGCACCTGTGCCAGCGTCATGAAACTGGTGTTTCACAACATCTAAAATCTTGATCTTGAACGTCTGTCAATCAGAGTTCAATCAAGGCACTGTGAACCTTCTATAGGGAGGTGTCACCACTTTTGTCCCTGATCAGAGGATCAGCACCAGCTAGCAATTGTCCACACTAGTCGAGACCAGCCGCCTATTGTCCAGAGGCCGCGCCCAGATACAGGCCTTGTCCACGACCTGTCCATAGCCGACTACTCCTTGTGTGCCTGGAGGGAGCCTGCTCATTGTCTTGCGAACAGCATACCAGCTGAGGTTGCCACAACCGTTGCACACTGCTTGCCAATCCGGTGATCTGCTTGCAGACCACGAAGGTCGCCTGTGTCTTCAGAGGAAGACTTGTCCCGTAGTGAAGATCTCAGTCTTCTGCGTACGCGTTATTTGTTACTGGTCGTAACAGACTGCCTCCTTTGCTATAAAGCATCCTGTTGCTCCACTATCCAAGAGAGTATTTACTCCAATGATTTGCCTGTTTGGTTTTCAGATTGACAGAGGAAGGTGAATAGAATTAGACTTCAATCCGGAAATAAATACAGGGGTGACAGTTATGGAAGGCAGTAACATTGGTGCACTCCTTCCTTCTAAAAAGATGTTTCAAACTCCTCCTCTCATTCTTTGGTAGAGAAAGGGCTTTAACCCTCCTCCATTACAAGCAGCTCTCCATTTTCATTGCAGCTGGGATCATATAGGGATTTCAAGGTATGAAGTACTTAGTTGTGGCCTTGATCTCCTTCGATACTCCTGAGGAACGTATCCAAAGGGTCCTTGGTGGCAGTGGTGGCAATGGATGGGGTGGAGGAACTGGTCAGGATGGCCCTGGTGAAGTGGTTGGTTGATTGAACCTTTGCACTAGAAGGAGCATAGCCAGGGTGGTTCCTAGTTGTACAACCAGTTTTCTTACAAATGAAGCATTTCTGTTTGCAAAGACACTTGGCCCATTCTGTTGGTGTGATTGTAAGATGATCAACATCCATAGCATTGGGATCCCTGTGGCTACTATTGTTTCCACCAAAGGATACCTGGGGTCCTCTTCTAAGGTTTTGGATTCTCCTAAGTCCTCCTTCAATTTCAGAAGCTTTGGAGTAGATCTCTTCCATACTCTTGGTGCTTTTGAGTATACCAGACAGAGTGAGCTGGGTGGCAATGGGTATGGAGAGTCCTCTGAGGAACCATTCAGAGAGGGTGGCGATGTCAGATATTCCAGTTCTAATGGCAAGCATGGAGAAGATGGAGACATATTTCTCAAAGCCAGAATTGTCTCTCACATCCTGGACAAGGTTTGTGATCTTGATTCGTGCAGAAGCAGCAGTATCATAGGGGGAAAAGGTGGTGTGGAAAGCTTTGGTAACTTCTTCAAACTTTCTTTCTCCCTCCGTGAGTGAACTATCATTGAGCTTGGTAAGCCAAGCCTTGGAGAAGGACTTCCCTCTTCCTTTGGACATGCAGTTGAGGAAAATAAGGGATTTGGCACAATTGTTGTACTTTTCTTCGTGGAGAGAGAAGTATCCTTGCATAGCAAGGTACCATCTGTGGGCATCATCTGGTTCTCCTGAGAATTCTTTGGGGAGAGTGGCTTTGATTTCACCCATCCCAATCTGATCTTCATTGTTGGAATCATCACAGTTTGGGTCAGGGTCTTCTTGGTCAGGGTCTTGGCTGTATCCAGGCAGGTGGGAGTAAGCTCCTGTTTCACTGTACTGAACATGTCTTCCAAGGACATGGGAGTAATATCCAGATGCTGGTTCTGGTTGGTCTACTTGGATAGGTTCCAGTTCCAATGGTAGCTGTGGGGAAGGATCTGCCAATGGGGTCTGACTTTGGGAAGGTTGACCTGAAGTGGTTCTGACAATGGAAGGGGTAAGAGATGGAGTACTCTGAGATGTTCCTCCAATTCTTCTGGAAGTGGAAGAGGTTGGTGGTATGGCTGCAAAGGTTCCTGGTGGTCCTCTTTGATTCTCCTTGTCAGATGGTTCTCCAAGTAGGTTCTGTAGGTTGATATGTCTCGTTGCAGCAGCTTCCTGACTACCCTTTGGTAGTCGACTATTTCAAGAGGTGGACCTGGGGCATGGCAGCTCCACAGGTAAAGAAAAACTTTGATCTTTTGTTATGACCAGTGTAACAAATAACGTGTATGCAGAAGACTGAAGTCTTATGCTATGGGACTATGTCTACCTCTGTAGATGACAGCAACCTTCTTGGTCTGCAAGCAGATCACCTGATTGGTGAGCAGTGTGCAACAGTTGTGGTGACCTCAGTTGGTATACTGGACGCAAGACAATGAGCGGGCTCCCTCCAGGCACACAAGGAGTAGTCAGCTATGGACAGGTCGTGGGGAAGGCCTGTATCTGGATGTGGCCTCTGGGCAATAGGTGGTGGTGACAGTGAGCATTGGGCAATGGCTTGTGAGCTGATCCTTTGATCAGGGGCAAAGTGGAGATGACTTCCTCAGAAGGATCTCAGTTTCTAAATTGAACTCTGATTGACAGATGTTTGAGATCTAGTCTGAAATGAACGATTGGTGATGCTGGCACAGGTTCTGACAGTGAAGGCTTTGAATTCTACGTAAGATTGCATAGATCAAAGTTAGAGTTACATGGGCGGTGATTCTAGCTATTTATACTAAGCCCCTTTAGGGCTAGTTAGAGATAAAATCTCCACTCTAAAGTATAAAAGGAAAAGATATATTGCATCATGTAAGATATAAAAGGTTAAAAGAAGAAGACACATCACATCACATGTGATATAAAAGGAAGAGACGTATCATGTATCAAAAGAGGAAAGAGACACGTCACATTAAATATGAAATAGGATGCTGCAGGTGCAGCTCAGCTAAATGAAGAGAAATGAAATGAAACAAAATGAACTGTGGCTGAAATGAACTGGTAAATGGGATACAAGTCATATGCAAGAGAATATGACTTAGGAGTTTATGAAAGGTCCACAGTTAAGAGAGATCGGGTCTGAGAGAAGCTAGTCTTCAAATAGAGCTGTATGGAAGAAGTCGTCCCATAACTCTAGCAGTATATCGAGGTCAGGAAGAATGTTGTCCCAGAGTGATTCAGGTAAAGGGGCAGATACCAAGAGGTCCAGTGAGCCCATGGGTGAGAGAAAAATGTCCCCACCTAGGACACTTGTAACAATACGTTCCTCTGCAGCCTTGAAGGAGATCAAGACAGGGGTCAAATACTTTGCACCCTGAAGTCCCTGTATGATCCCACCTGCAATGAGAATGGAGATCCCATCCAGAATGAGTCAGTCAAAGCTCTGTCAACTGCAGAGAGGGAGGAGGTATTTGAAACATCTTTTTAGAAGGAAGGGGTGTCCCAATGTCACCATCTTCCATAACTGTTGCTCCTGTATTTATTTCTGGAACTAGATCGAATTCTATTTGTCTTCTCCTCTCTATCTGGAAACAAAATGGGCAAATTGTTGGAGTTAACACTCTCATCAATAGTGGAGCCACCAGATGCTTTATAGCAAAAGATGCCATAACTCAGATGAAGTTACCAACCAAGGCTTTATATGTGTTGATCAAAGCCTGAAATGTGGATGGAACTCCAAATCAGTCAGGCACCATCAAAGAGAAGACCACTGTGGTCATTGATCTACAAGGAGTATGAGAGCAACAAAAGCTGCTCATCCTCAACTGTGGCAAGGACAATATCATCCTTGGCCTGCCATGGCTATGAACCATGAACTCTGAGATAGACTGGTGGAACAGAAAGGTCGTCATTACCCCCACCAAGTACAAATCCACAAATGATAAGGATACTATTCAGAGATACCTGCTGTGATTTCTTGGACACCAAGAAAATGACATCATAGAGAACAACCTCTATGATCAATACTGATGATGGACCATTCCAGAATGGGTCCAATTTCTCATAGGAAGTGGAGGAGTACCAGAGTATGTCCTCTGCCATACTACATTTTCCACAACTATAGTACAAGCTGAAGGAGGAAAGAAGGTTGTTTTACCCACAGAATACCGAAGTTATGAGGATGTTTTTGATAAAAAGGACACAATGAAACCCCCCCCCTCTTGCCCCTATGATCATGCAGTTGAGCTCAAAGACTCATTT
Source organism: Neoboletus subvelutipes (assembly GCA_003316035.1). Classification (NCBI taxonomy): domain Eukaryota; kingdom Fungi; phylum Basidiomycota; class Agaricomycetes; order Boletales; family Boletaceae; genus Neoboletus; species Neoboletus subvelutipes. Next base: position 8,868 of record QFEF01000421.1, read on the forward strand.
GTGCTGATACAAGCAAAGGCCTATTCTCTCAACCCTGCTGAGATAACAGCCTGTAAGGAGTTTGTTGATGAACACCTAGCAACCAGAAAGATTACCCCATTGAAATCCCCTCAAGCCTCCCCATTCTTCTTCATCCAAAAGAAAGATGGGAAGCTTTGACCCTGCCAAGACTACCAGTATCTTAATACCCATACCATCAAGAACACATATCCCCTCCCCTTAATCTCCAACCTCATTGATTAATTAAAAGAATCATCAATCTTTACTAAATTTGACATCCATTGGGGATACAATATTATTTTTAATTAAACCAGAGGACCAATGGAAGGCTGCCTTTCTCACCCCTTTCAGACTCTTTGAACTGGCTGTAATGTTCTTCAGGATGTGCAACTCCCCTGCTACATTCCAAGCATTCATGGACGACCTCTTTGGTGATTTCATCACAGAAGGATGGTTAATCATCTATATGGATGACCTACTAATCCACTCCTCTGATCCCATTGTCCATGAATAATGAACTAAGAAGATCCTACAGCACTTCCAAAAACATGAAATATACCTGAAACTGGAGAAATGCACCTTTACTGCCCCTTCCATTGAATACTTGGGTATGATTGTTAGCAAGGACAGTGTCCAGATGGACCCCATTAAACTCAAAGCCATCAAGGAGTGGACTCTCCCAGTCAATGTTAAGGATGTCTGATCCTTCCTGGGATTCTGTAACTTCTATCGGAAATTATTCCATTCTTCTCAGACCTTGCTCGACCTCTTCTTGACCTCACCAAGAAGAACCAGACCTGGGAATGGACCGACCAACACCAAACAGAATTCCAACTCCTTAGGGATGCCTTTACTCGGCAACCTGTCCTTGCCTTCCCTGACCCCAACTGCCCCTTTACCATCATGACCGATGCCTCCCTGACAGTGTCTGGAGGAGTCTTGATGCAGCCTGACCACAATGGTGATCTAAAACCTTGCAGTTACCTCTCACAAACTTTCGCCCCTGCAAAATGAAACTATGATATTTTTGACCACAAACTGCTCACTGTCATTCAAGAACTGGAGGAGTGGTGCCAATACCTCCTAGGTTCAGGCTTCCCAGTCACAGTTCTAACAGACCACAAGAACCTCACTTATTTTAAGCAACCTCACAAGTTGTCCTGCTGCCAAGCCTGTTGGCTTCTGTTCCTTCAGGACTTTGACCTCATCTATACCACACTCCCCAGATCACATATTGGACCAGCTGTCACTCTGTCTTGCTGAGACACCATAGATACCTTCCAGGATAATGCTAATGTGCAAGTCCTGCCAGATGATGCCTTCTTCCATCAAGTCTGGGCTATTGATGTCACCCTTGCTGATAAGATCTGATCTTCTTCCACTGAAGATCTGCTTGTGTTGAATGCCCTAAAGGGTATGGAGAATGAGATTCCCCTCTTTGGATGGTCCTCTGCTGCTGACTGGACCTATGTTGACAGTCGCCTCTATTAGAAAGGCTGACTATACATTCTGGGGGATGCTCACCAGGAATTGGTCCTTGCTGCTCACATGTCCCTTGAGGGCAGTTACAGGGGCATCTGCACACCATTGTGCTATTATCCAAGGACCATTGGTGGCCCAGCCTCTCTACCTTCATCTGTTGTTTCATCTCTGGATGTGCCATTTGCCAGGCCAATAAGGTCCAAACCCACCCCACAGTTCCTCCAATAACCCCTTTGGCAGTCCAGTGCAGCTGCCCCTTCCAGAACCTGTCCATTGATCTCATCACTGATCTTTCCCCCACCAGGGGCTTTGATTCAGTTATGGTCATGGTCAACCATGACCTTAGTAAGGGGGTAATTCTCACTCCTTGTACTAAAACTGTCAATTCAGCTGGAATAGCCAAACTATTTTTCAACTATGTCTTCAAATGGTTCAGTTTACATGACCAACTAATCTCCGATTGTGGACCACAATTTGCCTTTGCCTTCACCCAGGAGCTTGCCAGACTTCTAAAATACAATGTCTTGCTCTCTACAGCCTACCATCCCCAGTCTGACAGAGAAACCAAATAATACAACCAAGAACTAGAAACTTACCTTCACATATTCTGTGAAGGAAAACCAGAGACCTGGCTAGAATATCTAACCACTGCCAAATTCACCCACAATGCAGCAGTACACTGCATCACTGGAAAGACCCCCTTCTCTCTCATCATGAAATACAAATCAAGGTCATACTCACCCTTAGGAACCATGTTCCTACCTGCACTAGAAACCCAGCTCTCCCACCTTGAGGATGCATGAAAAGAAATCAAAGTGGCTCACTCTCTCATCCAAATATGGATGAAAGAATGAATCTCCCCCTGATTCAAACTGTGAAAAGTCAGAGATAAGGTGTGGCTGGACACCAAAAACCTTAAAACCTAGAACCCATCATAGAAACTTTCCCCAAAATGAATTAGACCATTTGAAATTATAGAAGCAATCTGTTACAAATGTAATGGATATCCCTTTTTTTCTTTCACCTATCACATCTCCCCACCTTGATGCCATTGACCATCCAGCTTGGGATATCTGGGCAGATATACTCCTGGACCTAGATATTCCCCAATCCTTGTGGGATGAGGTATTCGACTCCTCATTACTTCAAGAGTAGCCACTCTTGCATTTCCTATGACTCCTCTTCATCTCACCCTTTTCATTTCGGGCCTATTCAGACATATTACTCCTAAGTCAAATTCTCTTATATTTGACTTGTTTCCAATTTACCATATTTCAGATTCACTTTCATTTCATTTTGGCTTCAGTTCATTTTGGCCTCTTTCTTCTTGGCCTCAATCATACTGTGGCCACAGTTCATTTCACTTTGTATCCTTTATGCCAGCACTATTAATGGTGCCAATAGTTCACTTACTTCTCCCGACTGGATCATATGAAGTACTCGGACTCTCTATTTATAACTCCGGCCCTAAGGCAGCTAGTATAAATAGTTTAGTCTCCACTTTGATGTATCTTTAACCTTGATCTACACAATCTATGTAGAGTTCAAGCTCCTCACTGAAACACCTCACATCAATCTTCTGTCAATCAGAAGCTTCACTTGGGAACTGAGATCCTTCTGAGGAAGGAATCTCCACTTTACTGCCAGATCAAAGGATCCACCTGTCTGAGCTATTGTCCACAGCTCATTGTTGTCCCCCTTGTCCATGAGGGACCACATACTGTGCTGGAGCCTTGTCCACAACTCCCCCATAGCTGACTCTCCTTTCTGTGCCTAGGAGGAGCCTGCTCATATCTGTACTGGGACAACTGTCCAGGGGTACCACAACTGTTGCACAGCATGAGACTACCAGAGGGTCCGCCTTATTGACCAGAGGGTCCACATATCTGTTTACAGAGATAGATGACAGTAGATGAGGAACTTAGTTCTCAGTGTACATGTCCTACTGTTACTGTTACAAGTGTCCTAGGGGGTACTATCTTTTCCTCGCCCATAACTTCTCCAGACCTATCAGTATCTGTTCTGATACCCGATTCCCTCTGGGATGACATCCTCCCAGACCTGGACATCCCACAGGAGGTATGGGAAGGCATCCTGGACTCCTCACTGTTCCAACCTTAATCTCGCCCTGGACTTCTCCCTATTCTTACTGCAGACCTTTTACTCCTAAGTCATATTCTCTTGCATATGACTCGTGTTCCCACCATCATGACTTACTGCCCTCAGTTCATTTCTTATTTAGTACAGCTGCGCCCGCAGCATCTCATTTCATATTACATGACGCGTCTTCTTTTGGTATGCAATGCATCTTTCCTTTTATGTCTTATGCAATGCATATTTCTTTTTATGTCTTATGCGATGCATCTTTCCTTTCTTGTTCACGCGATGCGTCTCTTCCTTTTATATCTTACGCGACACATCGCGTCTTTCCTTTTGCATCATATGCAATGCAACACGTCATTTCCTTTTATATCTTAGAGCGGAGATTCTATTTCAAACTGGCCCTAAAGGGGCTCAGTATAAATAGCTAGAATCGCTGCCCATGTAACTCTAACTTTGATCTACACAATCTTATGTGGATTTCAAAGTCTTCGCTGTCAGTGCCTGTGCCAGTGTCGCGAAACCAGTGTTTCACAATGTCTAAATCTTGATCTCGATCTTCTGTCAATCAGAGCTCAATCAAGTAACTGTCAACCTTCTATAGGGAGGGGTGACCTCTTTTGTCCCTGATCAGAGGATCAGTCCACTAGCCATTGCCCAACACTAGCCATGTCCAGCTGCCTATTGCCCAGAGGCCGCGCCCAGATACAGGCCTTGCCCACAACCTGTCCATAGCTGACTACTCCTTGTGTGCCTGGAGGGAGCCTGCTCATTGCCTTGCGAACAGCATACCAGCTGAGGTTGCCACAACCATTGCACACCACTTACTGATCATGTGATCCGCTTGCAGATCAAGAAGGTCGCTGTTGTCTTCAGAGGAAGACCTGTCCGTAGCACTCTTGACTTCAGTCATCTGCATACGTGTTATTTGTTACACCGGTCGTAACAAAAGATCAAAGTTTCTTTTACCTGTGGAGCTGCCACGCCCCAGGACCAATCCTTGATAACTGTTGACTGCCAGAGGGTAGTCAAGAAGCCACTGCAACGAGACATATAAATTTACAGAGCCTACTCGGAGAACCGTCCGACGAGGAGAACCAAAGAGGACCACCAGGAACCTTTGCAGCTGTACCACCAGCTTCTTCCACTTCCAGAAGGATCAGAGGAACATCTCGGAGTACTCCATCTCTCTCCCCTTCCATCATTCAAACCACTTCAGGTCAACCTTCCTGAAGTCAGACCCCATTGGCTGAACCTTCCCATCCGCCACAGTCAGAACCAGAACCAATCCAAGTGGACCAGCCAGAACCTCCTGCTGGATACTACTCCCACACCCTTGGAAGAACTGTTCTGCTCAGCGAAACTGACCCCTATCGCCAAGATCCTGACCCAGAAGACCCTGACCCAGGAAGTGACAATTCCGACGACGAAGATCAGATCAGGATGGGTGAGATCAAAGCCGCTCTTCCCAAAGAATTCTTGGGAGAACAAGATGATGCCCACAGATGGTACCTTGCCATGCAAGGATACTTCTCTCTTCATGAAGAAAAGTACAATGACCGCACCAAATCCCTCATCTTCCTTAACCGCATGT
>QFEF01000426.1:0-13362 GCA_003316035.1 Neoboletus subvelutipes
TGGATGGCATCAAGCTGCCCTGGGACCATTTGGTCGAGTTGAACCTGCACTTTGCCTTGTTCAGCAGTACGCTGTTTGTCCAGCTCCTCACGCGTTGCAGTCACCTCCGCACCCTCGTTGTCTCGTGTCTCTGCGCAGACGAAGAGCAACTCCGCGCCTTACGTACGCTGTCACCAGGGTCGATCACACACCCTTTCCTGCGCCGCATCGAAATCAAAGTGATTCGAGCGGGGCTCGACGTGATCTTTGGCGCACTTACCCTGCCCGCGCTCGAAGAGCTTGACATTTGTTTTTGTTATCGCGAACGCGACGCATGGCCACATGCATCGTTTATGGAGATGATCAAGCGTTCGCGATGTGCGTTGAAGCGGCTGACGGTGCGGTCGAACAAGAACGCGGTGCCATATTTCAGAGAATATATGGAGACGATGCCGGGGTTGGCCATTTTGACGTCCGTACCTGAACCACGGTCGCCATGAGTTTTTTTTTTTTCCGGTTGCTCAGATTCTGACTTTTTTGGGGGAAAGGGAGCGCCGGGATGTGTATTGGGGGATGGCACGTGCATGATATCCACGTCTCTTTTCCTATCGCTCTGCAGCGGTACTGTCATGAACACTACGATACTTCTCGTATTGTTGGACCTCTCCGTCTGGAAACGCGGCCTCAACCGCCGCTGTTATGTACTCATCCTCATCTTGTTGTATCATGTGTAAGATTTTTATGTACATATTTCTCTCCGACTAGCGTACATACATGATCATGAGCTCTCACCTCACTCAGAAAAGTGTTCAGCGAAAGCCATGGGGAGTGTGAATTTCAGTTCAATTTCGTTTCGAACATCTAGATGTTGTTCTGACTGACCTACTAGCATCACAAAATTAATGTATGTATATACACTCGATCGGCGAAACTAGCGGTAATACTATGAAATGTGACAGTACCGCTTGAATGTCCCGAAGCTTTAGAGGCTTCACCTCCACGCCTGGCAAGCCTTGGATGTCGTGATCCGAGTCGCACGGCATGTGAAAAGCAAAACAAAAGTAAATAAATCATACGGCCATCTGTAAGTCCTGCCTGCGACTCTCCAACCGCATTGACAAAAACACATGTTGGGAGAACGAAGACGAGCAAGGCTGCAGAGGATGAGGTCGCCACAAACATTCAGCTATCAGAGAACTCACCATTGAAATATCGACGAGCGATTCATTGCCAATCAGTGCATAGACGTTGTTGCGGATGTAGGTGGAGACACAACGAACGTTGACCGCTCAAAGTCTTTTTCCGTTAGTATCTGCCCTTGAAGAATTTTGCCCATGTGCGTCTGGGTGAAGGGTCGCCCTCTGCTCCGAATGGCAAGTAGTGCCATCACGGAAGGCAGCGGTGAACCTGAAAACCTGATTTCATTCTCTTCGAAACTACCAGGGATGTTGAACAGATTCCACCGGACCGTTAGACTGTTCGGCGATTCTTTCGTGGGTGCATCGAAGAAACGACATAGCCGGAGGTACGATTGATGGTCTCTGAGATAAAGCTGCCCAGCGAACACGTTGAGCTGGTCGATCAGAGCCCACGGTGGAGTCCAGTTGGAGGGCAGGGGAGGTATAGAATAAAGTTTGAGATCGTCGGATGGTTTCATGCGTTGGGATGTACGGGGTGCATACACATGAAGGTGGACGTGTTCGCTCGCCCTGATGTCTGGCATCAAGTGGTCGACTTCGAATGGGCTCAACAGAACGAGTAGTTGGTTGCGGTCCTTCAGATTTTGATGGGACAGAATCCACTGGACAGGTCGAAGGTATTGGTCCATAGTTCCTAACGTGGAGTCGGGTTTGATCGTCTTGCAGAAATCCGCTGTCGCCAAGATATATGGGCTCCAGACGTCTGCATCGCGACTGGCCGCAGAGCTCCTTTCGAGAGTTGTGAAGACGGGATGAAAAGCATTGCTCTCGTGTAACGCAGGAATGTCGCCAGTTTTCACGAATTGGATGACTTCTGGGTGGAGCGAGTGCTCCGCTGGTTCTGCCTCGGGAGGTAGTTCCACTTCTCGTTCGCGCTCCCGCTCGCGGTTCACCTCCCGTTCTTGTTCTTCTTCCATCTGTGCATTGGGAAGTGATAGGACTCCGATGTCTTTGCAGCGTTGGAGTATCGCCGGGTCCAGCGTTGACAAAATACTCGAGGCGTTTTTAGCCCCGCAGGGTGCATAGAGATCGGCCAGCGATTTGAGTTCTGGCTGGAGCCATGCATCCGACAACTGCTTTGGCCCGAGGTCATTATTACAAAAACGGGTCCAAGCGTCAGATCTCGATTTATAATTCATGCCCTGTTGTGCCCAGTGAGGAGCCCGCCGCTGTATATCGCTCCAGGTCTCGTGGATTGCCCAGCATAAAGTGTCGACCGTAGCGACTCGGGTGTTCGGATCTTGTTTGCCGGCCACGGCACGGATGCTCTGATCAACCTCGAGCGGCGCAAAAAACATGACTGAGTGACCATGACCCAGCTTGCGCATCCGCATACAACCTGAAACATACAGATCGCGTGAGATTCATCCAGCAAATCACGGCGCCAAAGCGAACCTTGCACCAGATGATCTTTTGTGACCTTGGGTCCTAGTGTGACGGCTGCTCGGGATCCAATGGGGAATTTGATGTCGGTACCCCTTGTGTGCGCATGATCCAGATATACGACGCAGCGGTCTAACTGCTGAGAAAGCGGCGATGATAGCATCGATTGAGTGATGCCATTTCGTGTGAGTACCATCAATTCATCATGCTCGTCGAAATAGATACCACCAGCAGTATCGCGAGCGATATCGAGCCATGCTTGAGCCACTTGCTGATTAGAACAATCGAGTATCTCTGCACCAACATCCAGAAAAACACGAATTGTGGGCTGTTGCTCGACTACCATTTGGAGTAATCTAAGCGTGGTCCATCGTTCGCCATTCTCGTGAGTCACCATGTAGGAGTCGTTTTCGGGCTGAAGCAGATATGCGAGAACCCTGGCATTGGTTCCCTTATGGTGGTCGAGGTCGCGTTGAGAAATGGACAAGGGTAACAGCCATTGGCCGTCGTTCGTGCCCGAAAATCCTGGCGCTTAGTTCAGCGACCGAAGTGGATGATACGTGGGCTCACTCACCGGTTATAACCTTTTCCCGTTTCTCTGCTAAATCCCAGCTGGACGCGGACATTTTCGACTGAAATTCTTTCGCTTCCTGTGGGAACACCACTCGTGAGAGGTAGAAATCTATTGCTGCTTGATTCCGAGCGAAAAGCGGGAATATGACCTTATCCCATTGCTCCGATGACTTGAGGTTGATCTCCCGAAGTTCCTGAAGCGAGTCTGGAAATGACTCGCAGTCGTAATCATTGACCCAAAGTGCGTATTCCGTGTATGGATCATCCTGGTCTAGCAAAGTTTCGAAAGAAACTCTCAATTGCTCCTCACTGAGGCCAGCATAGTAGTAAGATAGACATGTGAGAATGATGGTGATATCCGGATGGCCGAACTGGGTGTTGGGTGCCGGCACGTCTTTGGCGCGATATGGGACGGCAAGCTTTGTGGGGCTCGGGGAACGGTCGAAGTATGTTTTGCGTCGCGGCTGTGAGACAAGGCCATAGTCGACACGCCATCTCCGCTCAGTAAGAGCGAACGAAAGCATGTTGGAGGCCAGGAGACCTCGAAGGAGGAGTAGTCCACTCCAAAGATAACTGTGGTGAGAATGCTTAGCGTACTCCTCCACCATCTTGGCCGTAGCAGGAACTTGCAAGACATTTTCGTCGGATATGAAACTGCGAATTGCACGATGCAATGCTGCGGAGATATGTTGAAAGTTGAAATTGGGAAGCCGCCCAGCCATGACGTCTTTCACGATCAATGATATTAGGCGTCGACCAACATCGGAAGCTCGCACGATGCGAATGTGTGGAAACGATCCAGGGAGGTCGCATTCATACTCCATGGAGTTCGGGTAGTTTCTTGAAAGGGGATATGCATGCGTTCTCACGAGCCGGAGGACCTGCTGAGTGATCGTCCATCGATCAGGGTAACCATCCATATGTTGCCGGAGGCCGATCGTGTAGATCAGTTGGAACCGGACATGAAGGATCTCGTCGCTCTCATCCAGGATATCTCGAGCATGAGAATGAATCCATTTCTGAAGGCTTAACCACTTGCATGCGCTGTCCAAAGCACCGCGAGCATCCCTGTTGTGTCCGTCAGGGTGATCAGTGAGAGTGGCATCCATTTTGCTCGAGCGGCTGGGGGACTGGCGCAGCCATTGAAAAACACTACCCAGAAGGCTGTTTCCCGGAGGCTGGGGTTCAACATTGAGCTAAATCAATGCTCATAGACATGATTATTTATTCTCACCAATTTGGACAATAGGATGCACTTGGAAATGAGTTTCTGCAGCTTCGGTACTAAGGGATCAGCTGCAAGTTTGCCATCCCGAATCTGCTCCTCCACACCCATCAACTTGAGTGATGCGACGTGCTCTGGCTGCACAAGTAGAATTCCATGCTCAGCCATGCATCGAGTCATAAGCTTGTGTAGATCATCAATTTGAAGACTGATTACGTCACCATAATCGTCGTGCTCGAGGGAACGGGAAAAGGGCAGGTGGTATATTGGCCTGTTAGCGAGCCTGCCAAGACGAGCAACCAGTATGTCGAACATTTGGACCATCAGGGCTTTCGGGACAATGACGCGAACGAGTTGTTGGCCGTCAGCGAGAGCAGCAGCAGCAATGGGGATGATCACAGATGATTTCCCTTCACCCATGTTGACTTGCATGACACTGTTTTCCCCGGATTGTGGGGACATCATCTCCATTGCAGTTTCTGCTTGAGTGCGACGAATCAGAAAATCCCCTTGAACCTGCCATTGCAGGGCAGGAGCAACGTTGGTACTGGAGACAAGTACCCGGACAGTGGAGACGCACCTGGATTAACAGCCAATCTGGGTAGTCTTCAACATTCCATCCGTCACATCCCTCGTTCTCTAATTCCTTCGAAAACTCTTCTTCGAGACCGTCCAGGGCAAATCGGAGCAGTCTCCGAGAGCGTTGAAGGTCCAAAAGAAGTAGAGCTAATGATACCAAACATTTCTTCCACTGACTGGAGAGCTTGATCGGCGAGGTAGATGCAAGATATCGCAAAAGCACATCCATCGTAATTGGTGGCCATTGACCACATTGATCGAGTGCTTGTTCATGTGGATCGGCCGTTGGACCCAGATTCTGTTTAAGAGTGGCCAGACCGTCCATGTAGTTGACTCTGCACTGTACATAGTGCTTCTTGAGTATCTCAATGCGATTCTCCCCCGCGACCGTGTGAGTTACTCGGGAGTCCTCGCGAGTACTTTGTGCAGTGTCATCAAGGTGAGTAAGGTATTCCTGTTGAAACGAGGAGTCGGTTCGAAGAGACGAAAATAAATGATGCAATGTGGGATTATTGTCTGGCGGTGTCCTGCTACCTTTGTGTCTGTTGCGCAGTAAAGCACTACGATGCGGTAGTTCTGGTGCGGGTCGGGTTGAGACAAGTTGATCGAGTGTGATCTGCAACGATGTACACTCGTTGATAATATATTGCAGAGACGATGCCGGGCGAAGAGTGGCTAGTCTAGGCTCGAGGGTACTCATGAGACGTTCCTTAAGATAAAAGTTGCGGCAACAGCTGGAGAACACTTGTTGAAGGCTGGCTGTTAAACCTGCCATGTCCCAGTAACCAGAATCCAACGAGATTGTCGGAGGGGTATTAGATGGCCAGTCCTTGAGCAAGCGTTTTACAGCAGCATCGACGCTATGCTCTCCCCGATGCCAATCCATGTACCACTCCTGGAGGCAGGACCTGCGAATGTGATGCCGTAAGACCTCCTCGGTGGGACGATATCCATCCGAAATCTTGCAGTCAGCATGGATCGGTACATAGTCTGAACAGGACTGCAGTTGCTTAGCAAATGCTATGAGCATCGAAAGAAAGGCGACCTGATGGCACGATGAACAGTACGCCATTGTGGGAAGGAGGAACAACAGTTGAAAGCGCAGACGAGCCCCCTCACTGTGCTCTAGGATGTCGTGTACCTTGATCATTAGTGTTTGCACAAGATCGAGATTCGACCGGATCCCCGAATCGCCGTGCAGGGAGGGTTCTGTAGCAGTATCCGCACGCATGTCATCACTCCACAGTTCTGCCCAGTTTAATACAGTATGCATAGTGGGCATATTGATGGACCAGCGGTGAACAGCAGACGCCGCAGTGGAGGCGATATTCTCAAGCTCCAAGTCGGACTCTGTGGTCAAGTAATCCATATCATCGCAATCTTCCATCGAGGTCGGTCCAGTGGCATTTGACGGAAATAGATACACAGCTCGTCGCGCTGCGCGTTTGTGTGGTGTACCGACGGCTTCCTTGTCATACGAATTGCGATTCCAGTAGTATCTTTGTTGGATTTCGTTGTGCGCCGCGTCGACTTGAGGATACTGGGTTGAAGTCCAAGGGATGGGGCTGAGAGCCCTCGGTTTCATGATTGATCGACACCCAGCTGACTGTAAGAGACAAAGTGCTGCTTGAGCACCTGTTTTGCCCATCAATGGATCAGGCATATGGCAACTAGTCGCGGCGTGCAGACAGGCAAGGTATCGTGTGCTCATCAAGCTTCCATTCCCTATCAAGCAACCCAGTTCGGTATCCACATTGTAGGTGTGATACAATGGTTCACGGTAAGAGTGACCAAAGCCAATCCGAACCTGATGATTGCCATGCTTTTGGAGGGAGCCATACGGTATGAGGACACATCTGGGGATAAGTTCCTCTGGAAAGTGGGTTTTCTGCCGGAGGACGAGGAGGTTCTCTAGACCAAACAATACCCCAACACATGATTGATTCTCGTCGTAAACCATGTCCTTGAAGTCGCGGGACTCCAGTTCTGCTTGCTCATTAACAAAAAAGGACAATCCATAGCGGGGCAACCCAATGGACAATCGTAGCACGGGTACACATTGGAGAGAGTCGATGGGGGATGTGGTAATTAGGAGATTTCTGGAATGGCTGTCTGAGTGTTCGTCAACGTTGTTCAGACACTCGAAACATTGTGAGACCATTGCCCATGTTGGGCTTCGGACATCCACAAGGGTCTCACGACCCTTGTACATACGATATTGACCCGGGCCAGATGTGAAGTCAATCCTCCAGTTCTCTGAAGATTGTTCCCAAGGCTGTTCAAGAGGGCGTATTTCAATGATCTCTGTGGAAAGATTCAACCAATGAACCTGATCATCAACGAGCACTGGCGGAAGGTCTTGGGACAGTTTACTCGAAGGAATCAGTTCAAGGATGTCATTTGTTTGACTGCATTGCGCTCGAACCACCAGGTCGTCGCCTCGCAGTGAAAAGTGAACCTGTGCATACTTGAACCATCGTGATTATGTCACGTAGGGTGGGTACACATACCTTGTGTTCGGACGTCGTGGTCAATGTCGTGAAATCCATTCCTGGGAGATTGGATGGTATGAGAAAGAAGCCTTGCTGTAAACTCTGGTTAGGAAGATGTGTTGATATCGGGAGGTGCAGGATATACACACATCACGAAAGATTTGCCGACATGCTAAAGAGTCCCTAATCACACATGGCAATCCCCCTAATGGTTGACCGCTCACTCGGAGCACACCGTCGAGCAGATTAAGGTGCACTGTTTGGGAGAGTTGGTCCCCGGTCGCTTTAGTTATGCATGTAAACCAACGAGCGTTCGGGCATTGCAATGGCTCCCATCTGTAAGCACTTGGCTTGTGGTGAGCGAAAATCTTGCTAACTGCGAGATCAACACCATAATCTGATGCATCTGCGAGGATTACATCCCTCAAGATTCCCTCAAGAACATGAGCAAGACGACGGTCTCGTCGAAGGAGTAGTTGTGAATACTTCTCATGGACAACTGAAGAGTTAAAGTTAGCTGAGTTATGAGGGTGCTGAAGATTCAGGCATTAGACATACATTCAGGGCGGAGCACCGATATTAAGAAGGTGCAAGAGAGTAGCACATCGACATCCTCTGCAGAACGCAAGAGCTTGTGGAGAGTGGCAGGGTCAACATCAAATGTGCTTCGACAAGTGGCAGCCATGTTCTGCAATAGATCACTGCGTTCTCCAATTGTAGGTGCCATTGCCAGGTTGTACGATAGCTCCTCCACCCAGCTGAACACCTTCCTGCGTACGCTTCGAAGAAGTGCGATGGCCCGCTCCGAGATGCATTCGCTGGGGCTCGATGCAACCACCCGTGTGAGCAACAAAGAAATGGTACTCATCATCACTCCATCGATCGAGCTAGCTCCAACCTCCACAAACAAACTGTCGAGCTCGTCCAGAAGGGCGGCGCAAAAGGAAGAGTCTTGAAGCTCTTTATGCCATAGCCACGCCCCTGTATTCAAATCGAGTGGTCCGACCTGAAAGGCTGCGTGGGCGAGGAGGAAATGAACTTCGTGATGACGGAAGTTGAGAGTTCTACTACGCAGCCCGCACAGGATGTTGAGCCACTGGAGTGAGCCACCGCTCCGCAAGTGCCCAAATGTGATAAATTCGTCAAGGGAGAGATCCATGGGACAGTCCGCTTGAACAGCCAAGATGTTATTGGAGGCGTGAGAGGTAGAATTCACATATTGTTCCAGAACATCATCTTCAATCCTGTATGCGATGTCGAACAAAAGCTGCTCGTGGTTTCGGCGCTCCTTTGTCTGCCATGTTGAGAGACGGTCTGTTAGGGCAATCCCCTCGTGTCTGAGATGTTGGATCGCATAACGTAATGTCAGGTTATTTCGAGATCGCGAATCCCCCGCGTAGAAACAGGCAAAGTGGAGCTGGAAGGAGAGCGGTGGCCCTTCGCGGTGGACAAAGTAGGGATTCAATATGGGAGCACGCGCAAGGAGATTTTCTTCTTCTTCTACTACTTCTTCTGTATCAAACAAGTGATGTCTATCAATGGGATAGCGCAAATAACACAGTATGCGGGAAGCGGCGGAACGCCAGATACGAAAGCACACCGGGCATTGTAATTCAAAGATGACGACTTTGGCGTGTAGTGGCAAGGTGGGGAGTGGTGATTGAGAAGCCTCTACGCACACAGCTAACTGTCGCCCAGACAGCCGCTGTTGATCTTCCTCGCATCCATCAAGGGTGTGGACAAGGCTGGCAGCTTCTCGCTGCAGGTCAATCTTTTCCATCGCGTCTTGTTCGATGCGAGCTTTGAGTTGCTGAAGACGCGGGGATTGGTCATAATAACGGACAGGGAAACAGTCTTCCGTGAATTCATTCGAAAGTACAGACCATCCCAGACGTGATCGAGACTGGCGCACAGAGAAGTACTGGTATGCACGAGAAAGACGATGGAGGCTGGTTGTCTTGTGCAGGAGCAGCTTTTCCAGGAATGCGATCGGAATTTCAGGGGAATAGTCGGCGAGCATGGGAATCTCCTTCACAACTAGCTTGTCGACTGCGACAAAAAGTTCAATCGCGGTCAGAAACATGATGGATTTATCTTCTGGATTTCCGGGCAATCGACTGGCAGTGCTAGCCTTGATCATGTATTTATCCATCAAGATCTCGAGCTGTGCGCATGCCTCGTCCACATTCGTGACCGAGGCAAACCAACCGTCAATACTCTGCTCGACCGATTGCTCGACGTCATAGAGGGTGACGTCAGGATCGGCATCATATGCCTCCTCAAAAAAGGTCCCATTCGATGACAAGAAATCATCAATAGTGCCGCGACGATGATGGCTGGGATGGAAAGGAGTTCTGAAGGGTGCGTGGCCAGAATCCGCAAGAGCACTGCGAATGTATTCACGACTGTCCAGGAAGGAGAGCTGCGTGTCCCTGACGAGTTCCTGCTGTGAAGGATTTCGAAATGGGGATAAGCGGGGGCTCAGTTGCATCCACCTGCCGTCCAGGATCTCTCGAAGACAAGCGCATGTCTGCAGCGCCATTTCAGAGAGCCAGTCGGGGATAGAGGAACCAAGCTTGCCTAAACGTCGGAAAATCTTGGATGACATCAAATGAAGGAGATCACTGGAAAGATTTATTTTGTTTCCGTCACTTGCAAGGGTGCATATGAAGAACAGCATGAATCGTTTGTAGGAAGCACGTCCGATAGGAGAACGGTCGACGGACGTCTGGATTGCGACCCTGATCAGAAGCCAAACAGACGAGCGACGCCAATCACCCCTATCTTCGGGAAGGTTGATCGGCCACTGACCAACATGATCGCGAACACGTTTGGTGATGCGAGGAACATCAGCAATGCGACCAACACCTCGCAATATGCCCGTTAGAAGTGCAGTTATATATTGCGAACGAGCGGGAGGAGGGGAGGGAAGGACCGAGTCGAGAGCATTGGGGCGAAAGAGAAAATTGGCCAGTTCAAGTTGAAAGTCCCCATCGCCAAACACCTCATTCGGTATATCAACGGCCGACCCAGGATACATGCAAATCAGAGACCCCCCAGTTGTCTCCACAGCATCACTGTGTGGGGACACCTCGAATGCTTCGAAGAGCACGCTGTCCTTCTGCTGAGTGAAGACAGCCGCAGCATTTTGACGTCGGATGAAAAACAGAACAATATCTATCGATTGTCAGCACGGATCTATAGAGAATATGTGAGCGTACCTCCAGTTTGCATTCCGCGCAACTGGGAGATGACGTGGTCTCTGTCCAGGTGTTCAGACTGGATGGAGGCTTGCAAGTTGTCTAGCATCTGCGTAATCCTTTTCCAGCGAGGCTCAGAGGTTCCGTCGACGTGTGCGCTATAAGCATGGGCAGCAGTGCACACTACACGAGCTAGTGAAAGCTCATCCTCTAGGGTACAGTCGTTGTCGTGGGGAAGCTCGACGGGAAGAAACACATGGGTAACAGCACAATGGAACGATGTGGGAGTGTGGATGAACACCGGTGAGCTGGTCATGTCAGGACCAGGGTCATCAGCGGTAAAGGTCGTAGACATGGTGGTATTAGGGTAAGTGCAAGCGAGCGGTGAGTACTTGAGTCCTTCCTCATTTAGGCTCCACTAGCTACGCAACATGTCTGGATCTACATAAAAGAAAAGACTCGGATGCAACGATGAGGAGAGACAGATGCGCAAAGCGGGGCGGAGCCTCCGTGTATGTGGACCCCTGCTTGAAGATACCACTAGGAAGGTACATTAGGACGACAACAGCGCCAAGAATTCTGAGGAATCAATCGATCCTGCTCCAGCTGCGTTGCCACTGGCCAGGAGACGTCTCAGTTACTCTCGAAGCTGAAAATTGAAGAACGGTCAGAACCACAGATACTCGGGCCCAACGAGAGGGAAAATCAGTCACACCTGTCGTCATATGGGAGTATCTTCTCCTTGGGGCCGGATACTACCAACGCTTCCTGTCTTGTCAATACTGCCCACCGCACAACAAGCATCCATCGCGCGCGCCCAGGCTTTCCCCCCTTTCCCTGGTTCAACGTGGATCTTGACACGACATTAGCGAAACATGTGGCAATCGCTTGAACACGACGTCCCCAAGGATGGTGATGATTGGGACACCGATGCAGATGACGATGGGAAGGATGAATATTACTGTGCTCAGTAGACATGTCCTGCACTTCCCCAGACAGAGGAAATGTCGACGCCTTGGGTAGATCGCGGAAGAGTGGATCCACCGAGTTCGGGAGAAGATTGGACGCTGCCCCCATCGACAAACCAACATCGCCAGTCCTTGCAGCATTCACTACCCTCCTTCAACTCGCTCATAAGTGGCACAGATTGGCAGAGCGAGAGACATCAATGCATCAGATTTGCTCCCACGTACAGGTGCTTGTGCCTCATACCCGGGGACAAGCGAATCGAAAGCGCAATGAAGGCAAGGCACCTTTCAGAGACAACACCAGCAAGAAATCTGGGAGAAATTCAAGAAGTAAAAATGAGAGTGGGGACAACTGAAAGTCGTGTCGGTGATAATGTTTTCAACTGCTTCGACACTGCTATACTCATCATTTTCCATGTCGTCCTCGAGACCGATATTCATCATATTCTGAGCTTGGGCGAGCTGGCCAAGACCATGACTCATGTCGGGAAGTATAGTGTTGCTGACTACGCTGCTTATTCCACATGAGCTGTGGTTGACACAATAATAACCCCCATCACGTCGTTTATCGAGTATCCGGAACGGCTGGTCCGTCGAGGCCACCTGAAATCCGATACTCGTGGTAGGTGTCTTCATCAACTTCTTCGGTTGTATCATGTACGCCACCATGCAGAGGGATGACGTTGACGAGACCGTGACGGTTTGTGCCCTTCCTATAATTGACCAGGGTTCCTTGCATCCCATGGACGACGAAAGTAATTTGGGCTTGTACAAAACGACCTCGAGGATGCAAAGCGAGTGGTTCACCTTTTGCGACGTTACTAGTTGGAGACTGCAAGAAGCGGCAGTTATTTCCGAGGAGTCCATGCTCGTTCTACCCGGTCGGACGGCGGGACATGGGATAAGCGCATACACGTATCGTTTCTCGTCCACAATGACGAGATTAGGATGACTCACTCCTCGGGAGAATTAAAATAACGCTATCCCCTAAGGCTGGATTGACTGGAGGGCCAAGCACAGACAGGTCATTTTCAGATAGAGGAAACAGCATCTGGAACAAGGGCATCTGAGAGCGCACACGAACTGGTGTTGGATGAAGTTGTGGACGGAGGCGAGGAAACAATCTCAATGATATTGATCATTGAGACCTCGAACGAAAGTGGTGGTTCTGGAAATGGCTGCTGTTGCGGGTCCACACTGGCAGTGAAAAGAGGGGAGATTGGGGGGAGACGTTGCGACCCAGAAGGAGGGAAAGTATAGTGTTGGTGCTATCAGGAGGTATTGAGCCTGAAGAAATCACGGGACGCACTCTGAAAACCCATTGGGAGCGAACCAGGACTATGCAAACGAATCTGGGTCACTGTCGAGGAGACCCGGTGCGAGGATGGTGGACTATTGAGCGTGAACTGGCGTCGCTGGTGTCGGATCAGATGGCGGGCTCGAGGTGAATACAAGGAGCGACGAGCAAACACGGAGGTACAGCAGGAAGATCGTGGGACAGTAGATTTGGGACAAGTATCCCACGTTGTTCCTGGGTTGTTTCAAATTCAAATCCCAAGCTTGACCCCCCTACGTCGATCGTAGTAGCCAAGACCTGGGGACCCTGTTGAGTCATTGCGTTGATGCGCTGACAAGCCTGAGACATGAAGGCCAGTTGCCTGGGTGCCTCGCTCGCGCGCTGTCCCAGTGATGGTCTCCTACGGGCAGTGCCGACCGTCGAGCGTTCCGCACGTACGCCCCAGTGACTGTATCACGGACGTTTGG